>JADLZK010011036.1:0-97463 GCA_015847255.1 Hyparrhenia diplandra
TGGTGGTCTTCATCACTCATGCGCCATCGGTTATCTTGGAGAAGCATTGTCTCCACCATTGCCTTCAAGGTCATCGTCATTATCTCCTTCAAAGTGGCCATCAATACCCAGATTGAAGGTCATTATTGTTGTCACTTCCACACCAAGTGTTCACATCATCATCATCATCATCATCATCATCATCATCATCATCATCACCACCACCACCACCACCACCACCATCATCATCATCATCATCATCTAAATTAGGATTTTTGCCTATGCCATCATACCCATGTGCATTGATATTATTCATTGGCTCAATGCACACACACAATATGGACTAGCTCAACTGAAACAAAGAAATAAAATTTCTAGGAAACAATAATGTAATACTAAGCATTGATGTGCTCACTGGGTATTGGACCACTCTTTCTAGTGCTATCCACTCCTTTCATTCCAGATTTCATTACAACAATGTATCCCCAAGGTGACGCTCTTCTCGGGGCCAAAAGTATATTCCTATAAAACTAAAAAAATGCATGAGAAAACTTAGTAGAGGGTCGATGAACCTAAGTATGCAAGAGTCAAGGATTTTCAATACTAGGAATTATTGTGTGTGTAAAATTCCTTGACCTCATGCAAGCTTCTTAGGCTACTTATCTCTTTTGCTTGTATTCATAAGAAGTCTAGTATTTGGAAAGCCATGCCCAAACTACCTTATTGCACCACACAATTCTACAAGTCAAGTATTGTCCTTCTGTAAGATGAATGGTGTGTGCCCTTATATCATCACGATCCTCACCCTCTTTGTCACAGAATATCTTGACAGCCTCCAAACGGACTTGGTACACCTATATTCCTTGGTACTTCAACCTCCAAGGAATATATGTTTCCATGAGTGTTGAGTAGCACCAACAAGAAAATGCCCTTTCCTTGGCAGTTTGATTTTAGCCCCCAAGGAATTCCTAGGCCGCCAAGACAATTCCAGTTTCCCATAGTGAAGCATCATCTAGGACCAGGATTGCCTTGGCCTTTCTCGCACGCGTTTGCAATATGATGTCACTATGTAGAGATACCTTCAGAAATCTTTTAGTGCTATGTATCCGGCAACTCCAAGACATCCATTGATGCATTGCTATCCATATTTGATGCTTCTACTCATCATGTGCAAGGAGGTGGAGCATTGTTTCATCCACCATGCAACAAAGAGGGCAAACTCGTTGATGTGGCAAACATTTCTTCTCTAGGCTGGCGACCACCACTACGTACAGAACATACCTTCACTGGTGGCACATCACAACCAATTTCTAACCAGCCACCAGTGATGACTCTTCATCGACACATGAATATCTAAAAATCGACTATGATTGGTGTTCCTAATTGACCCGATAGTGAAGGTCCTTATCACTGCTGGCTCAAGTCACAAACCGATAGTGACATTTCATTACCAGTTTAAGCAAGAGCTGGCAGTGATGCTGAGTACAACATTGCCATGTTGGCTTAACAAGTAGGAAAATGTAACTATGGCTTGTGGTTGGTGCCGGCGATGATGTAAACCCTATCAATATTGGTTTGTGGCTGGAGCCTATAGTACAAAACCCTCTTTCCTCCTCCCTCCCCATCTCGAGCACAGTCATCCAAGGAGGCCTCTTTCCCCACCTCTCCCTCCTTTGTTTTGGCCATTTTTCACCAAAATGCTCATGGAATGAAGGTCTTGGATTTTGAAGGATGGACATGATCTTCTTACTTTAAAGCTAGTAGCAAGCATCACTCCTTTGAATTTGTAGCTTTTCAATCGTTTTGATGGCTAGATTGTTTGATTTTAGTTATTTCTCCATTTTAGAGAGTAATTTTCAATTAGATCTTGAGGAAGACATTGCAAATTGTGATGAATCCTTCCAATATGTTAATGTCTATGAACCCATTTAATTTCTAGCAAATTCAATCGTTTTGATGGCTAGATTGATTTTTTTCTCAATAGGGCTGCCAATTTTATTTTTGATGAGCACATCCATGTGAAACCTAGCAAGCCATTGTTTTTAGCTACACTTGTTTGTTCATGAAGGCTCCAATTTTTATTTTTATATAATGCCTTTCTGTTTTTTTTCACGTTAAACCGAATTTCATTATCAAAGCAACGAAATTACAAAGAAGTTCATCTTCACGGCTACGCCAGCATAAACAAATCTAACAAAGGAAATGATCCATGCAAATGATCAGAAAGAGAACAAAAGCATAGACCGAAGCTATAGAAAAAAAAAAAACAAAAGAAACTAAACATCACTCCATATTTGTTCGTCAAAAAGGGATACCGATTTTAATTTTGATGAACACATCCATGTGACAACTAGCAACCCATTATTTTTTTCAGCTACGATGGTTGTTCATGACAGCACGGCTCTAGTTTTAAATTTTCATGATCGCACAAACGTGACACCTTCTCCTGTGCACATATGGATTGAGGATGGACGTACTGTTTCACATCTTCAGACATGCAATTCTAATGGGTGCCAACACCTTCATCTCGGCTGCCAAATACTATGATGTTACACATAATTAATCCAGGGGAGTGATTGAGGTAATTTTGCAACGAGGAGTCTCTGCTCCAAATATGTAAACCCTGCGGCCCTCGCCGCGCTCTCTGCTCTGGCTCTCTCTTCCGAACTTCCGTTCCATGGCTCCAGCAGCCTCACCAGCCCACCACCACCGCTTCCTCGCACCGGACACCGCTGCCCTCCTCCTCGTCGCCGTCGTCCTCCTCCTCGCGCCGTCCTCCGACGCGGCTGAAACTCCCATCTCGTTCTCCTTTCCATCCTTCTCCCTCCGCAACCTCACCCTCCTCGGCGGGGCCTCCCTCCGCGCCGACTCCGTCTCGCTGCCGCCGCCCTCCTCCCATGCGCTCTTCCCGCTCCCGCTCCCGTTCCCACCCAATACCTCCTTGTCCACCTCCTTCCTCTTCGCCGCGCCCGCCTCCACGCAACCCCGCTTCGCGCCTCTCCTTCCTCCTCATCCCCGACCCGCTCACGGTCGGCGCCACGGCAAAAACCGGTCCCTGCCGCTCGAGGTCACCCTGGACGCGTCCAAGGGCCTCGTCTCCGCGTACTCCGCCGGTGAGAGACTTGCCAGGAACTCCACCGGCGCTGTGGATCTTCGGAACGGCAACGGGGTCGGTTCCTGGGTCATCTACGACGCGCGCCGGGCGCGCCTCGAGGTATTCCTCAGCCACGCGAGCGTGAAGCCCCGCACGCCAGCTCTGTCCTCAGACGCCGCGGGCCTTGGCGTCCGCTTCTCCGAGTTCATGTTCGTCGGCCTCGAGGTGTCGTCGGACAACGCGAGCAGCGGCGACGGCGGCTTCGTCGTCGAGAGCTGGACCTTCCTCACTTCCGTGATGCGGATGCCACCTGTCGACACGGCATCCCGACCCGCGCACAGCATGTCCGACAGCGTCCCCAGCACGCCCGCGACGCCTGCTGTAACCGCCCTGAACCTCAAGGGTGGGCGCCGCAGGAAACTAGTATTGGAGCTTGCCGTCCCCTTGCCCATTGTGTTCCTTGGTGCACTCATGGTGTTTGTGGTAATGTCTCTGAAGAAGTGGAGGTGGAGTACTGTAGTGGTTGATAACAAGGGAAACGGAGCAAAGATAACTGCTAAACCGAGGCAGTTCATGTACCAGGATCTCTTCTCGGCTACAAATGGATTCGATCCCTCTATGGTGGTCGGCAGCGGTGGTTTCGGTACGGTGTACAAGGCAGTGTGCCCACACTCTGGGGTCACGTACGCAGTCAAGAGGTCGAAGCAATCCAGAGAGAGCTACAATGAGTTCAGTGCCGAGCTTACTATTATTGCTGACCTGAAGCACCCCAATCTGGTTCAGCTCCAAGGGTGGTGTACAGAAAGGGACGAGCTGCTGCTTGTCTATGAGTTTATGTCCAACGGTAGCCTGGATGAGGCTCTCCACCCTTGTTCAGGCACAGAGCCTTATGTCACCCTCGACTGGTCTCAGCGGTACAACGTTGCTGTTGGCATCGCCTCTGTGGTGGCATACCTACATGAAGAACATGACAAGCAGGTGATCCACAGGGATATAAAGTGCAGTAACATACTACTTGACTCGTGTTTCAGACCGAGATTGGGCGATTTTGGGCTTGCGAGGTTAAAGGATCATGACACGAGTCCTCGGTCGACCCTGGCAGCAGGGACTCTTGGTTACCTTGCACCTGAGTATCTCCAGATGGGTAAAGCTACAGAAAAGAGCGATGTCTACAGCTATGGGGTTGTGCTGCTTGAGATCTGCACAGGCAAGCGGCCAATAGAGAAAGAAGCACCCAGTAGTATGAACATGTTGAATATTGTTGATTGGGTTTGGAATTTGCACTCAGAAGTCAAGCTTCTGAATGCTGCTGATCCATTTCTTAGTGGACAGTATGACAACGAGCAAATGATGAGGCTACTTCTTCTAGGTTTGAGCTGTGTGAATCCGTTTTCAGAAGAGACCTGTCATGAGGACAGTCCTAGGAATACTGGAGGGCAAGAATGAGTTACTTCCTGTTCCAAGAAAGAAGCCGCTTCTTGTGTTTGTTTCAAATGTGCCTTTTAACCTTGAAAGAGTAGTTTCAAAGTGCAATCAGAATACAATTTCAAGTGATCTGTCTGAACTGAAAATTGACATAAAGTAGGTAACAAACTTGTTAGTTTAGTAGTTCAGAAATATTCTCTACATGTTTTTACTTTGTGCATCTTTTTTTTGTATGCTACATGTCTTAGTTCAGATTATGCTAGTAAGGGAATACAATCTAGGGGACTGTCTCAAGAATTCATCCGTATCTGTGTGAATAGAACTTCTCTTTTCATTTCATGATCTTGTAGTTCGATTCTTGCTCATCACTCTGAAGAAAACTGAAGTTCTGTGACCCCTGAATACCTACAGGGAAAACAATTCCTTGTGTTTTCATGAGACAATTAGACTTCTTTAGGCCTGCAGAATTTATGTAAACCTGAAATGATGTTATGACTAGCTCTAAGTTATCATGGATGAGTTCTCACAGTGGATTTTTGTTTCCAATTATACGCTTAAGAATTAGAAGTTATTTTACACACACATGCATGTCCCCTCATTTGAGCACAACAGTTGCAATTTAATGGTTCAACATTTGCACTACTGATAGCAATAGCTGACGGATGGAATGTGGTTGTGCCACATTAACCTGCTGCTAGACTTGTGAGTCTTTCAAGAAGTATACAAGTTATTTTGTCTTAGAGGGTTAAAAACAGGGTAGTACGATTCAAAAGAACTGAAGACTATGCATTGAGCTGGACAGGTAGTACTTTTTTTTGTCTGTTCTACCTGGGGAACATAACTACTAAGATTAGTTTGAGATATCATATGTTTTATACCTTCAGAGTTTCAGTGCAATAATGGAATTATCATGTCTTGTCTAAAAGTTAATATAATTCTAACTGGCCACATGGCATTGGTAGATCAGGTTCTTATTTCCAATAAATTTGTCTATGTACGTATGGATGGCATTCATCTTTTGAAGAATTGTTGAGTCTATGCTATTTTGTTATTCATGCCCATAAACCTTGAACTTTAAATCTACAGGTAACTGCAGAGAAGGCTGCTTATGTGAAGGACTCAAAGTTTGGCTGATAGCTTGTGAAGTTTGTAGATATCGATCCGTTTCTTAATGGAAATATGGTTACAAATCTGTGAGTTCCTGTTGAGGTTAACTCTCTTGATGTCGCTACCAAGATGTATATCCTACTCATCGGAAATAATGTCATATATCAATGAGTTCATGTCGAGCTTGGTAGACAGTCTTGATCTTGCTACTGTGATGTAAATCCTACTCAATGGAGATACAATTCCATAGTTTTTGAATTCCTTTTGAGTTTTACAGAGGCTGACACTCTTGACTTCAAATGGCAATGCAAGATTTAGTGGGTAACACATGTTTCTAAGGGCTTGTTTAGTATAGTACTATCAAGTTGCTAGCATGGCCCTTGTCTCCCTTGGGAATACTTTGCATCTTATATTCTTATATGCGGCCTTTGGTGTTGAAGGACACTACTCAGTTTCAGGTTGTGGTTACTAGAAACAATGACTATGTCAATTTTGGTAGGGACGAATGGATAATTCAGCAATCTTGGGTTAAAGACATCTCACGCTGGGTTTTATTTTTCAACACTTAGGTCTGGCAAGAACTACCAAGATGGTCTGGTTCTAATAGTTTAGCAACAACAGTGTCAGATTCATCAGCTGCTGCCGCATTCAGATTCATTGGCCAAAAACAATACAATGTGCTAACCAAACACACATAGCGCATATGGCAAATCCAAGCAAAATTCAATACAACAAAGGTGTAAACCTATATAAAATGTTTGATATTGTCAAAGTTTTCTTTGCAAATGGCACAACATATTTCGGTCAAATACGAACAAGACATACAATGGTTAGGGGCTTCAACAGCACTCCCAAACGAGCAGCCAGTGGCTCAAATAATAACAGCTTTCATTTTCTGTGTACATGAGAGCACAAACTTCGAATATGTTTTGCTCTCTTTCAACCACCGGTATCACCCAGGGTAGTTCCCATCAGTGGTAGCTCAGCAAAAAAGAATGAGCAGCCAATGAGGAAATGAATGGATGGGTATCTAACAGAAACCTACACTAATGTACAGCTGGAGAGTCTGTCTTGGTTAATTCTCCGTCGGTAGTATACATTGTGTGTCCGCAGTAGAAAGAACATGAGCTTCACAGCTTCACCCAGCATGTGACTTGGCCGCCCGGCGTGAGCACCTGGTCCTCTTATTGGACAGGCAGCAAGCACAGCCTTCAAGCAGCTCAAGGTCCTCATCACAGGTCAGAATAGAAGCCAGCTCTGGGTTCTCTAGCAACATTTTTGAGGTCAGAAAACCAGCAATAGTCCATGTCTGATAAGATCGGGATTGCTTCCCAATGAACCTCCCAGATCGGGTGTCATAGTATTCTGGCCACTTGTCATCTGAGAGTCTCTCCTCGGCCACAGCAATGGCTCTCCGGGCCAATTCTGGTCTACCCATTTTTATGCACGCCAATGTGAACTATGTGAACAGCAACAAGGATAAGTCAGCAAAAGATCTACAAGCATGAAAATGAACAAGAAATTTGAAAGCATTGGTGTTGATATTTACCTGCCACAATAGGGTTGGCCAAGATCCACCATTATGATATGACCATGGGCTGCACATACACAAAGTGGACACATGTCAACAATTGAAGTGATGTTTACAAAAAGAGAAGATTAATCTTAAAAAAAAAGAAACAGATAGAGAACCACAAAAGGTAGATATGACAAACCAAAAGACATGGAAGAACAGAACCAAAGATTGATTATGAAAGCAAGGATGCTTACGTATTCTTAGGATCACTGCCAGTAATAATCGCCATTCATCATCTTCCATTGCAGGGTAGCATATCTTGAGGGGCATGTTTGCTACAAGATCATCCCATTTTTCTTCAATAAGGCTAAGAATTCCCTCAGCTTGTTTTGGAGTAGTTAGAGATGAAGCTATCGCCCAAAGGTTGCCAAGAGAGAAGAATCTAAAATCCATGTGAGCTGGTTGCAGATTCCCTATAAGGTAACCTCCTTTCTCAGGAATCCAGTCAACAAGCCAGGAAGGGATTTGCTCAGGGTAAATGTTAAATTTGTTAGTGGCGTCATGGGAGTATTCTTCTGTCTTGTATCTGTATATCTCATTTATTTTCTTCATGTCAACCCAGTAATATTCTCTGATGTGGAAGGACAATGCACTGAGCCTGTTGTTAATGGCACGGATGAGGTTTTTCGATCCATTGTTCACAACAAGCATTTTCGTGAGCATCGTAAAGCAGAGTAGAACAAAGCCTGTGTAACACAGAGAAATTATAAGTACAGATCTTAAGCTGATATGCCAAATAGATCTAGGTTTATAGAAGAAGAATAGCATAAGTAATTTCTTCTTCTTCTTTTTTTGTGAATGCACAAATATTTTCTTTTGTTATAATAAAGTAAAGTCCTGCACAAGATAAAAAAATGGTCCCTACATGGCAGCATATTTTTCCTATTATTGAATATCATTACAGATTATTGTTCCAGGATCTAATGAATTAAGCCATACTGTAAGCAATTAAACACAGCTTACTTGGATTTCAAGAGGATGCCCATGTATTCCCATCCTCCTGTCTATCATGCATGATCCATCTGTAACTAGTAATGTTGGGAACATGTCAAACCCATCAGCCAAACACAAACTAAGTATCAATTGAATTCCTGTCTGCACATCAACTCTTTCTAGCAAATCATTGTCTCCTGTAATCTTGCAGTAAGCTCTCAACAAAATAATCCACCAGAGTCCTGCAATAAGATAAATAGGGCTAAAGTAGAGAACAAAGATGCATGATAACAGTAACTTCAAAACAAATTCTTCTATGCAGCTTAGGTAGGAACAAGATACATACCAGAATCCACAGGAGCTACACGGCCAATAGCTGCCTCACCAAAGTCAGGGTCCAAGACCTCCTCAAATCCTTCATTGTTCTCATCAAGTGGTACGGTCCTAATCTTGAAGCTAGCTGGCATCAATCCTTGCCCAGGGCTGTAACAATCAACAGTTTTCTCCCAGCTCTAATCATAAAATAAAGGAGCAATTAGTGACTAGCTAAAAACAGCATATAAACAAGCAACCATAGAGGAGCTCAGCAAACACAAAATCCTCTTTTATTCACTTTTTAAAAAAAAATATTAGTGTTGCCATTTGAATCGGCTTTCAAAATCTTCCGAGGAAAAACATTTGACATTACTTTCATCATTTTAGCATTGGTTATTGCGATCTATCTAGTTCAACAGAAGAATTACAATTGCAAAAGCATGTGACAGAATTAGCATATTGCTTGTCAGCTAGAGGATAATTATAGTTTAGTTATTGTTCATCCTCAGACTTATACCGTAACTTCACTTACTACTAATTTTAATTATTCAATGGGAACCTCTGCTTTTGAATTTTATTGGCCAAACAGCTCCGAGATCTTGTGGTAAAATCTTATATGTATTTGAAGTGTGAAACAAGCTCACAGTAAATCATGTCTACTTCATGGCAATATTATTATTATAATATGAAAGCTGACATAATTAATATGACAAAATAGAAATCTTATCGTACTTCACACAAGAAAAGAAATCTGCATAGAAGAGCTCATTTCAGACCTCAATAACCACAAACTGGTATGCATTCAGTAAATCGATGATAATTTTCACTCGCCCAGAGAAATAAACTACCGGATATGATAATAAAAAAAAAATCCCAAATACTGTATATCCTAGGGATGCAAACTTCGGTGTCTATTTCCATCCACAACTCACAAAAAACAAAATACTGCCGTACACGCCATTGACGACTAAGTACAGTAAATTGTTTTGGAATTTTAAACTTTGACCAGACGAGGAACTAGTAAGCAGGATCGGTATTTAGCTCACCTGAAGCTGGAGGGTGTGGAGGAGGAAGTTGCGGACGATCTCGGTCTCGCCGCGCATGAGGAAGGCAAGCGCGGAGGGCACGAAGTCCCTGATGAAGACCTGGTCGTAGTTGAGCGCCTCCGTGCACTCGGGATCCTCCGCCGCCACCGTCCCCACGGGCTCGCCGCAGTAGCTGACGACCGCCCGCCTAAGCAGCCTCCACGCCTCCCGCTCCGTCTCCGTCTCCTCCCTCAAAGGGCTCGGCCGGCGCCACGGACTCATCGATCTGCACCGCCGCCGCGTCCTCCTTCTCCTTGGCAGGCGGGGTCTCGAGCGGGAACGAGTCCGGGAAGAGGACGCGGTCGAAGAAAGGGAGGTTGCCGGAAACGGCAGCGCGGGGGTCGGAGGACGGGCCCCGGTACAGGAGTGGGAGGGATGGCCGAGCCGGTCTGCGAGGCCTGCGACTGCGACGCCGCGGATACGAGGAGGGGGAGGCGCCGGCCATACGGGGGGTGTTGCGGGTGGGGCAACCTGGGGAAGAGCCGGGTCGCGGTGCCCGCCGCCGTATTTGACGCCGCGGAGGCGGAGGCGGACGACAGGAGGCGGCGGCGGCACGGCCTCACTGCTGCGGCTGCTGCGGCGGCGAGCCCCATCGGGGTTTGACCATTCATATGGCAAGCTCCGGCGAAGGACACGGGCGCGCGGCGGAGAAATCTTCAGGGGCTACGCCCAAAAGGCAATGCAGGCAACGGTAGCTTGTGCGAAATACTTGGTCGGCGAGGGTTCGATCTGCGAAAAGCCAGCTCGGTGCCTCTGTTTGGGTTAGGTGGGAAGCGTAACGCGGAGGAAAGGAGGGGGGGAAGGCTTTTATAAAGATCGGGGCGGTGCTTGGTGGGGTCCACCCTGGATTTAAAGTGCATGTTTCTCAAGTTTTTATTTCCCAAGAAGCCCGTTGGCTAAATGGGGAGACGGATAGGTCATTGTCCTTCTTTGGGTTTTAGGGATGGGTGATCGTGGGAATCGTGTTCGTCAATGTATTTTTTGTGATGTTTCTTGTATGCTTAGGTTTTTTTCTATGAATCTTTGTCGGATTCGGATCAATTCATATGTGTTTGAGTAGATTGAGGTGAAATTTAGTTTAAGTTTCACTACAATCCGTCCAAATACATGTGGATTGATGCAAATCTGACTACATATAAACAAACAAGGACTTTTAAAGAAAATCACAGATTAATTTTTTTTGAGTATGACCATTGATCTAAACGTAGGCAGCTCACAACACGCCACGCACACTTTTTTTTATGAACAACACGCATACATGGCCTCTTCCCTATGAGCACCTCCAGGAAGGATTTGAATTGCCATTGTATCAACTTTATAAAGCGTGATTAAATCTCTTGATCTCTTCTTTACATCAGGTGGACAGTTCAAGAAGATGGTTAAATACTATCAAAACATATTTTGGTGTCTTTTTTAAAATGTTGGTCATTCTTTTTTTGTAAATTTTGGTCAAAATTAGAAATTTGACTTAGGATAAAATTAAAGCGACAAATGGCGGGGAGTAGAGGCCGGTGATCGGTGAATATAAATTTTGGTTTTACGGAGTTTGCTTCTCCACTTTAGAACCAAGTAATGTGAAGGTTCACTAGCTAATTATCTTGAACGATTGGTACAAGGCCATCCATTTGAGCAAAGGGAACAGGAGAATTTTTGAAAGGATGAGATGGGACGTTTTCATGCTAGCTTGAGAATGAGCAAGACAAAACGGAATGTAAAGCCCCCCCCTCCCCTCTTTTCCACTTGGACTGGCTTCAACATGCTGGGGCCTAGCCTATAGGCCTGTTTTAGCCAACCAAATAGACGAAATTGATTCATAGAGCCTTGACGGGAAAGCTAGAGGACCAAACACATACTCGATACGTTTAAGTGTATGCGTATTTATCTTGGAAATATGCCACATTTTATAACTGAACATGATGCTTCCATGAGACGTAGTGTCATGTATTTCGACGAGTGGTAGAAAATATAACATGGCTAATGAACATGATGTTTGTAGGATTACAATGGAGGATCATGTATTTCTACCTGTGCCAATACGGTACCTCCGTCCCAGAAGAATTCGACTAAATTAAACTTTAGTTTATTTTTTTGTAAATACGATATCTATATTTTTAAATATGTTTAGTATGAAAGCATATTTTATGTTTGTTAGGATAGTGCAAGTGATGGGAGGGTATTCCTGTAATTGCTCGCCCGGAAACAGCAGAGCGCAGGAAAGCCGCCAAGACAGCATGACAAGTCCGGCGCGACGGGCGGGATGCCGCGACCCGTCGAATCGCTACCAGACTACCAGCCCTGACCGAAAAGCGTGCCGGAAAATAAAAAGAGGTGCACGCCACCGGCACGATTCGAAAGTAGTAGGCGCGCAAGACAACGTCTAGGAGTGAGTCCCTGACTATGGGTCCCATGCAGTTATAGGAAAGGCCGTTGCCCCACTTGTCTGTGACTGCTCTGTCGTTGCCATGCGTACGCTTAAGGCAGTGCGCGCACCGTCCACCTCCACCGCTCGCCGCCCGACAGCGACAGCCCGCGACGCGTTTAATTTAATTAGATAAATCGGCGGCGATTTTTTTTAACCCGGAGCAGATCGTAATCATAGCCGATTCAACGGACTGGAAGGAGTTTGAACAACATTTTTAGTAGTAGTAACACGTAGTAATCCGCATACTGTAAATTGGGTCTGCTGAACTCATGGTGAAATGAGGCCCAGCAGAACTGAGCAAGAGCAGCCGTTGAATACGGGTGGGTGAAAAGGTGGTCGGTGCTCGGTCGGTACCACGGATTCCATGGTGAAATGCATACGCAGCGTGTAAGGTGACTTTTGCGACTTCTCGTTTCGGTTTTTTCTCAAAAGAAAAAAAAAACACACACACACACTACCAGGAGCCTTTTCTTAAATGAAATGCTGCAGACTCTGGAATTTTTCTACTCTGGAAGGTGCACAGCAGGTTCCTCTATGTGTGAGAGTGTGGATTTTTAATCTTTTTTGCCATTGTTACGGAGAACACCTCCCCGTTTGCCTACTTTGTGCCTGCACCTACCATTATAAATAGTAAAGCTCATACATATTTGCTATTTTCGTTGATGTAGCACGCTAGCTCGATAATGCCTACGATGCGAGATGACCAATTCCTCTGGCTCCTTCTGTCCCTCCACTTACTGATGCATGGGCCCGCACGTCAGCTTCGCCTTCAACCCTCAGATTCTATCTGTTCCGGAATTCTATAAATTTTTACATCTTCCACCTAAATATAGATACTTTCCTCTTGTTATGGGATACAATATCTTTCTTTGCCATTTGATAAGCATTTATTTATTTATATGCGTTTTGTCTGGCTTTTTTAGTGAAGATGGATCATTGTCTTCCCTGTTTAACATTTTGAGATATGAGGAAGCCAAGGATTATTCCATAATGGGGGCTTTTAGAGATGGGTGGTACTCATTATAACAGTTGCGAAAATGATGTTACTCTTTCAGTCTTTGTCATCTTAATCATTTGTTTATTTTAATTCTTCCTCAAATGCCATGTCACTATACAATGTAGTCTTAGTTGGACGGTACACAAATCAATTCTCCTTCTTTGAATCCTCATATAATATAACTCAAGTAGTCAAGTTTAAGGACCAATCGTTTCTTCCTAGATTATTTCATATGTATAATATGATATATTACCTTTAAGATGGACGCCAAGTGTACAAATTCTACTTGGCGACTTCCACCATTTGCAGATGGAAAAAACTTGTCATGTTCGATCAAGAGGCACATCGCACAACTACTAGTTTACTTCCTCTTTTTGATAAGTAGGTAGCGTGAGCAGGATTGAAAAAGTAGAGCCGGGCGCTCGGTGGGGCGACTTCGGGGGCTACCCTCGCCGCCGCTAGAGCACCGCCCGGCTGCCCTTTCCCGCCCGTCGCCGCCCCCATGCTCGTGGCGGCGGCGCCGTATGATCTCCCACTGGCCTGGGGTATTTGTCGCACCTCCCCCTCTTCCCTCCCTCCTCCACCCCCCACCCCCTCCACCGCCACTCCCTGCTCCGGTGATCTCAGAGCGTAGCGGGTGGCCGGCGCCGGCGAGTCCATAGTCCTTAGGGCCGAATCCGGGTAGTTCACCTCTGAATCTGCGTCCTCCTGCTCGGCGCGGCTTTGGGGCGCCGGCGACCTCCGGCGGATCCGGCCACCTGCGGCTGATTTGCGTCCACCACTGCGTGCGGCACGCCCCAGTGCGGGCAGCTACGCCCGGCCGAGGAGTGGCGGCCTTATCGAGCGCGTTATGCACGGGCGTCACGGCATTTGCGAGGCGCTGACGGCGCTTTCATTCAGGCCGCGAAGCGTCGGGTTTGCTGCGTGGAGCTGACCGGCGTCGTATTTGCATCGCGGACGAGGTACCGTCGTTGGCGGCGTTCTACTTCTTCGCCGTTGATGCCGTGTGGTGGCGATGCGCGTGGTGAGTGGGGGCCGAGATGGCCTTTCCGGACGCTTGGCGTCCTTACGCAAACGATGGCGCCGCTTCGTGGCTCCGTGGTAGTCGCGCAGCGTGCGAGCCACCTCACGGCCTGGCATGGCGTGCGAAGGTGCATAGTTCTGCTAGGCTCCGAGGGGTGAAAGCCCTCTCTCGGCTCTCGACGAGTGATGGCGAGGCGCGGCGTGCCGTACCTGCCTCCTTGGAGGCATTGCTGGAGCCTCGGTAAGCGAGACGGTGGCGTAACGGCGCCTTTGGCCTTCTTGGAGGCGTCGTCGGGGAGCCCGGACGCTTCAACGGGCAGGGGGTCGAAGGCCTTCGTGTTCTGAGTGTTGTCGGCGCTCGTGAGCCTTGCATCCCTTTCTTGAAGGCAACGCGGCACCGCACTCGCAGTCCGCCTCTCGGCGGTGGTCGCTGAGCCCGATCTGCTAGCGTACCTTTTTGTGCCTCCGCGATTCTCCCAGCCGGTATGTTATGTTGGTGTTCGTTGTAGCCGTAGTGCAGGTCGTTTGTCGTTGTTTCGGGCGGATGCTTTTGCGGCGGTCTTCGAGTCGTGTTCCGGCGGATGCTTTGCCGCCCGTGGGTTCGTGGATGCTTTGCCACCAAGGTGTTTTGGCGGATGCTTGGCCGCCATGGAGGTTACGGTGGATGATTTGCCACCGAGGTCGTTGCTTCCGGCGGATGCTTTGCCGTCATCGTGGTTCCGGTGGATGCTTTGCCACCCGAGGTCGTGTTTTTGGCGGATGCTTGGCCGCCAAGGAGATTAGGGTGGATGCTTTGCCACCAAGATCGTTGTCTTTCCGGCCGGATGCTTTCTTTGCGAGGTGTATCGTCTCTGACTCGGACAACAAGCTGCTATCTACTTAGGTGTTGAGTTTTTCTTTTTGTAAAGCGCGGCTTCTTTGGGGTTGTTAGGTGGAGGGTTCCACGCCCCTCGCTTCTCTTGCTTTTTAGCTTATGTTTATTGTCTTCGTTGGTGTTTACTCACATGATGTCTTACCGGCATCGGGGTTTGTTGTATCTGGATTTGGTTTTCCTCCTCTTAATGAAATACGGGTGAGCGGCCCGATCGAGAAAAAAAAAAAAAAAAAATAAGTAGGTAACGTGTCACCTGCAAATGCTGTGAGTCTGTCTACTTAACGGATAACAGTGATTTGGACATAGAACTGATCACCCCATGTGCCCACATGGTCGTGCCAAAAGCAAATCTCAAAAATTCTCTGAGATGTAGTACACCCCTTCGATCCAAAAACAAAATATATGGGGCTAGTACTCTGCACTAATTTAGTGTACAGTGATTAGCTAGCCGTGCACTAGGTTAGGTCTCATGCTTCCAAAATATGGGACGGACATTGTGGATAAGGTTTCTGCAAGTGATATTAGCTTCAATACATGTTGTTTCTGTAAGTAATATTAGCTTCAATTGATTCTTCAAATCAAATGAAGAAGCATTTCCAGCCGGGTAATTTTGCTTCTGGGTCAATGTAACTTGAAATCCAGCAACTTTTTCCACGCAAAAGATGCAAAATGCAAAACGCAAAAGATTCATATCTCTGAATCTCAAGCACCAAACCAAGGCAGAGACAATGGGCGATCAAGAATAAATGGGGATAGTGGATAAGGCTTGAGGGTTGACGTGGCCAGCATTTTCCAGCCAAGAGATTTGCTGCCCAGTCAGCAAATAAAGCGCTCGATATTTACAATTTTCCTCTTCCCTTCAGTAATGCAGAACCCACAAAAACAAGAAAAATAAAGAATTTCCAGCTCCGTACGGTTGAAATTTGCAGCTCCAGGCACGTACTACGGTTACCGAGAAATCTGAATCTTAATTTACTCCGTAGACCACATTGGCCAGTCAGGCAAAGTATGGTTGCCGAGAAATCAGAATATTTTTTTTTTTTTTTTTGAAATCTGAATTTAGGCCACATTGGCCAGCAAGGAAAATGAATAAAGATAAATAAAAGAAAGAAAGGAGTTTGAGAAACCTGATTCTGAATTTAGGCCACACTGGCCAGCAAGGAAAACTAATTAATAATAAAATAAAAAGAAAGAAAGGAGTTTTAAGTGGATAAGGTTTTTGGGATGACGCGGCCGGCATTTTGGACGTTCTCTTTCCAGCGTGCGCTGTGACCATGTGACCTTTTTTCTCCGCGATGCTAATTTTGTTGCTCCTTACGTACGATTTTCTGGCAGAAAAGGATTATTTTGTTGGAGCTATAAGAAACGACACGGTGCGGACAATGAGTTGCACAGGGGTCGGTCCTTATTGGAGCAATGGTCACCGTCGTGTGCCGATGAATAATGTCGCGTGCCAAAATCATGTGGTGAGGAAACAACTGCAATATATATAGGTATATATCTTTTTTTTTCCCGAACAGTTTACGCGAAAACGACACGGCCAGTGTGAGAGGAGAAAAATGTTTGTTGCATGGTGTCAAGTGGGTGTGGAGTCTTAAGCGGATAACAACGTCAACGCGGATCCACAATGGTGATAATGCCGGGGACGCAGCGACTTGGCTCAGAATCAGGGGCTCGTCGCTGTTGTTGAATTGAATGAATTTTCTGAAAATTTTGCAGGGATTCTGCCTGCACACAGCTCAAGAAAGAGAAACGCGTCGCTTTCAGACACGGGACAGGACGGGCCAGGCGTGCGAAAAATCCCAAAAATCCCGTGTTGCAATTTCAACGGCAGGTGGAATCGTGTGTGTTTGTCGTGGAAACATCTTTACCTTTTGGGAGGCGACCCATCAAATATCTACAGTAGCATACATACACGGACGTCGCTCATGGTGGGGTGAAGCGTAGCTGCAGCGGCTGACAATTTACACATATGAAATATCTACAGTACACACACCGGACGTCACTCATACTTGTGGGATGAACAAATATCAATGATTTGCGTTGCAAATGCGGCCAATTCCACCGGACGTCGTTCACAAAAATCAAAGATTTGCAAATTGTAGAGTAATTCCACGGCGACTTTATGGTCTTGGAATGAAACGAACCCTTCATTCCTTACGATTTTTTACTTTTTTTTTATTTTATCCTCATACAGATGAAAATGATTGGTGTCACTCGACTATTGGAAATATAAGTAGCCACCTCACAAGATATTGCAGTTACTTCTAAGCAAAGATATAGAATAAGTCCACGTAAAGAAAAAAGTAGGTTCTATGTAAACAAAAGGCTGGAATTTACGTTAGAAATTGGGACGTCTGATGCCCTAGACCAAACACAATTCTCTTGGTTACGTCATTTCTGACGTTGCCCAAAAGAGGCAGTTTTTTTTTTTTATTGATAACAAAAGAGGCAGTCAGACAGACGAAAATTACTAATCACTCTACCAAACTGCTCTCTCATCTACAGTGCAAACTGCCTCTGAAGAACAAGAGTTGACAGGTCAGTTACAGTACAGGCTCAATGAGATGAAACTAGACAAGATGGATAAAATAAAAAAAACACATTATCATGTTTTCTGTACATTGTTTTTTTGATAAAGGAAGGTTTTATTAAAATTTCAATAGCAGTATACATCAAGTTAATACACAGATTTTAAAAAGTTCATCAGAACCCTGCCTAGCAAGATGCACATAACCAACAAAAAACACCAAAACAAACAAATTCTAGTGACCCATCATGTTATCTGTAAATTGTACAGCACTATACGTATAACTTGGGCGTAGGAGTAGGTTGTTCAGACACCAAATGCTGACTGCAGATGCGACCTGACGCTCCCTGATAGGAGGGCATTCGTTGTCCAATCCTGGATGTTCTTCTTCGCATCTGCATCATAAGCATAGCAATACAAGGTCAAGCTTGGATATAATATTTAAGTATATAATGTAATTGAAGAGGTCTAACATTTTTGACGACCCAAAATATGGTGCATAATTCATGAGATATGTCGGATGTGCTACATGTTAGAGCTAAGCAGACAGCATGCAGGCAAGATAGTGTAAAAGTATTTCTGAAAGGATGCTCCATTAAAATCAATTCCATGCTATTTAGACTAGAGTAACAAGAATAGTTCGTAATACAAAACAAGCTAGAGAGGGGGTCATCTAAGTCGACCAGTGTAGCATTAGCTAGCAAAGCAATATAAAGATAACTTCAGGGTTCAGGATATAGCAACAGATCCAGACAAGAATAGTCCACAGTATTCTGCTGCTACCTATCCACTTTGCAAATGGTAAACCAAACTTTTGAAGCAGTAGATCTGTTTATTTATTCCGAAAAGAATTACAAGACTGATTGATCGAAGGAAAGCATGGTTTACTTTCAATAATCATAAGTTCTCTAACAAGTACAGGAGAATGCGCACCTTTATTGCATTTGGTGAAACCAACAATATTTGCAATGCTGAGGCTCAAGCAAACTCCAACAACAAGGAGGTAATCAGCTTGAAGTCTGATGAGTGAGAATATCCCAAGTATAATCCATGCAGCAGCCTGAAACATGGAAGGAATGGTATTTTTAAAGTACTCTGAACTTAAGTCGTATCTCTCTATGATGGACTGTATCAAGCACAAAGAAGAGTATGGGGAAGTGTGGGGATACATATGAATATCGTTGTTTAGAGTATATGAATATCATTTTAATTTTAACTACATAAAGGTTCCCATGTTTCTTCACCTCTGCCTCCCAGTTCCTTTTTTTCTCAAATACACATGAGCTGTGCCTAACTTCATTAAGATAAGCACCTGCCACCTGCTAGACAACACACCCAAACATACATACACACAAATATATTCTTGCAGGACTTTAGTTACATTTGATTTCTAAGACAAATGAAAAACGACCAGACCAAGCAAATCACCAACCTATCTGACAACCATCTATGAGAGATAAGCACCTGCCACCTGCTAGACACCAGAGGTGAGCCGCCTCAAAAAAAAAAAAAAAGGACAGGCATTGGTTCTATTTAAGATTTAACACATGATCTTTGTGGTGCTTCCACAACGTGTCTCTGCCTTCCAGTCAATCTATTGTAACAGAATCGGGCACTGTTTGAATTTGTCCTAATTCCAAATTAAGAAAAATTATGTACGAAAATCACAGACACAGCACACTATGATGACTCAAAGTTCCATTTTACTCCAAAGTAGAAAAGAGAAACAGACCTATGGCTGGGAACCTGGCAGTGTGCTTAATTGATATTTTCCCTAGCGCTCATGTGATCATATTAATCTCCAAGCATGGTATTGAAATGATTCATGAATTCTCAAACCTAACCTTGTCCAGGACTCTACTTTCAATAATGAATCATAACTGTACTTTCTAAACAAATAAAATACAAAAATTGTAGGTGCAACGATTCCTCTGCCTAACTAGCATGATACAAAACCTATAGGAATGCCCCAAACTTTCATTTGCCACTATAATAGAGCAGCAACCAGAATGGGTCAGGTCTAACCCCACTCTTGATAGACCATGCCGGCGCAACACACTTGTGCTATTGGAGCTTGGAAGGGAACGGCTTAACCAGGAGTTACTACTTACAATACTTCTTGGTTTAATCATGGTCATGGGAGCTCGTATGGCCCATTGGGCCAACTCCTTAAACCACTGTTTGCCATGCTATCTAATTCAATTCAAGTTATATTCCATCCATTGCAATTATATATCGAGGAAGTCTGTAGATGAAAGAGTGAAATGTACAGCTGGTTTAGCACCATATGTGGAAAACATCATCAACAACAACAACATAGCCTTTAGTCCCAAGCTAGTTGGGGTAGGCTATGTGGAAAACATCCATATTTGAAATTATATTAACTGCTGTACCGTTTTTTAATGGTTATCCCACAGCATACAGGTAGAGGGAAATATATTAAATTGAAGACATGAATCTAATCTAATACTATGAGTCTATCACACATCTGTGCATAGCTAGATTCAGCCCATTGCACCAACATTCAAAGGAAATAAAGCTTACAATAATCATGTACTTATAAAATTACAACCAACATCTCCCAGAAGCCCTAGGAGCCTATAAATTCATATCAATTTTAATGACAGAGACGAGTAAGAAATACAAGTAGCACTTCATAGCTTATATACATGAGCACTCACCAGTACTCTCACTAACTCTGTGCGGAGGAATCTCGCATGCTTCTACAGTTCTACTGAGTTTATAGATTTCCACGTAAAATTTAGGTGTAGTGGTGGTGGTAGGAAATTAGGAATAGTTTTACCTAGGCTTTGTATCTCATTGTTACTTCCCTAAGAAACTGACTGATTGCATGTCATCTAAAATATAGAGGTCCATTCAGCAATACTTCAAGCAACATGAAACTTTTAATAGTACTACTTATGATTCCTATCTGAATATACAATAATAAATAGTGACCTCTACAGCACTTACAGTCAAATATAGAGTCCACCAGAACAGCCATGAGTCCTTCTTGTTCATCCTAGCAAGGGACTGCAACAAAAAGAATAATTGAATTTAGGGTGTGCACAGTTGGGGCAAAACAGGCAACAAGAATCCAAATTGCCAAATTCAAACCTCTCCATCAAGGCACTCAAACTTCCAGACGCTCTCTCCCTCTTCATTAATCTCATTCCACCACCGCAACCCTACCAGTATCCTTCCACTGACATTCTTCACGACCCAGAAGTCAAGTGCCGCAAGAAGCACAGTGATGACAAAGATGATGACAAAGTTGTTCACGAACAGTGTGGACAGTATGTAGAACGCCAATGCTGATGCCTTTACAGAGAAATAATCATCAGAATCAGCTAAAACACGGCCATAGTTCTGCTGCATATAAGACCAGGCACTGCAGGCAGCGTACCTTGAAGAGCACATGGAAGAAGCATGTCTTAGGATTTGCATAGTTCTCAGTAACCTCCTGCAACAGGGGCGGATCCAGTAAGGAACGTCGGTCTACAAATTTATTTACATGATATTTTTTTAAAAAAAAAAATGAAATGGAAGGCATAATAATATATGACAGAACAGATCCGAATGGAAATAGCTTGAGTTAGGGTTTGGCCGCTCGGTTTCGCACAAAAGGAATGGAAGGCAAGATAAGGGGTAGGTGTACCTGTTGGGTGCTCATCGTCGGCGAAGGGCCCGACGACAACCTGGGCACCTGGTGTAGGGGGCGGCGGACGGCGACCGTCGGGGGCGGCGATCGCCCAGTCGTCGCAACGGAAGCAGAGACGGGGGGGGGGCAACGGGAGAACCAAGTGAGAGAGCGTATTCGGGGAGACTGGAGAAAAACGCAGGGCCCGGTGCCGTTTTCACAGGAAGTATCGGGTCGGGCCTAAAGACTTCGGCACTTTTTGCCGGCCCGAACTCGACACTAGCGTGGCATGGGCCCAATTATTTTGCTCCGCCTTTACCCAACGGACGCGTTGAGTTGGATCTTTAGCTATTTCTCCTGCCTTGGGCTATTTTAGATAATGACATTGATGTATTTGTTAGAAAGTATTCAAATTACCACATTATGAAAAATGGGTTTAGGGCTTAATTGGCTTGTAGTCCAATGGTAGGGCGGTCCGGTGGGACTCTACCCACCGGGGTTCAAATCGGTGCTTTCGCACCTTTCTTGGGATTTTTCCCGGGATTTACCGGCGTTATGCATTAAGTGGTAGCGGCGTTCCGTCGGCGGCGAGGCCTATGGTGACTTCGAGAATCTCCAGATCTGCCGGCTGCCCAGTCCTTCCGGAGGTGCTCATAGGGGTAGGGTTTTGCGTGCGTGTGTTCATAGGGGTGAGTGTGAGTGCGTGTTGTGGCGTCTACGTTGTCTTGTGTCATTCTCCTAAAAAAATGGGTTTAGGTGTGACACAATAGTAAGCGAGCACGGGAAGGATCCTTGGCGCATGTCCTTCATATATGGGGAGCCAAATAGATCTCTAAGATGTCGTAATTGGGATATCATGAAACAAATAAGAAGCGACATGGATTGGTTGTGTATAGGTGATTTCAATGAAATTCTCAGAAGGAAGAACAATGGGGTCCAAACAACAGGAAAAAAGCCTTATGGATGGTTTCTGAGAAGCTATTGATGTATGCCAACTTTGCCAAAGGATATTGGGTTCGGTTGGTTACCCCGGCCCGACTGGACACTCTATCCCGAGTTCGATTCCCGGTGGGAGCGAATTTTGGGCATTATTAAAAAACCCAAAAATATAAGGGTGGAGGTTTTCCTTCGACTTCGGTTAAAAAAAATGTATGCCAACTTTGTGACATAGGGTACCTTGGTTTAGATTGGACTTTCGAAAAGAAAGTGGTTGGTGAAAATCTCTACTATAATGTCCCAGTTAGAGGGCTCATGAAATCAACGGCTCACGAAACAGGATCATCTCATTGGAGGGCTAAGATTGGAAGTTTGATGCAGGGTCGTACACACTCACCTCCCACCGCACATTCTCACGCGTGGTTCTCAGCCCATCATTGCAGAAACAAAAACTAAAAATAGAAAGAAACAATAGCATTTGTTACCGCAAAAACAAAAATTAAAAATAGAAATAATCGACGTCCCCGCGGTGGGAAACCTTGGAGACGTGACGAGCGCTGAAGAGGAACCGTATCTCTACTATAATGTCCGGTTAGAGGGCTCATGAAATCAACGGCTCACCTAAAACAGGATCATCTCATTGGAGGGCTAAGATTGGAAGTTTGATGCGAGTGGTCGTACACACTCACCTCCCACCCGCACATTCTCACGCGTGGTTCTCAGCCCATCATTGCGTAAACAAAAACTAAAAATAGAAAGAAACAATAGCATTTGTTACCGCAAAAAAAAAAAACTAAAAATAGAAACAATCGACGTCCCCGAAGTGGGAACCGCCCGGAGACGTGACGGCGCCCGGAACCGTAGTGACGGGATCAACGGATTGGGATCGATTGAATCTCGCTCATCGCCAAGGCTCGGCTCCGCCGCCACTAGCCCCGACAGGATCGCCACCGCGCCGCCGGGTTGTGAGACGATCGCCGCCTAGAGCGCCATCCGGACGAGGCGGTGCGCTTGGCGCTAGCCGGATGTCGAGATCTACAATTGCCCATGCTGCTTGGGGTAAATCGGAGGCCGTGGCGGTGGCACGCGTCCCCATCGAGGACTTCACCGTCGGGTCACGGGGGCCACCGCGCATTGCCGGCTACCGCCTGTTCGGCTCCTCGTGTGGCATCCAAATACCGAACGGCATCATCAACATCATCGTCAAGAGGCTCGATGGCGTCGCGCCCCCTTCCAGCGGAAGGGAAGGCCATGTTCACGCCCGACGGTAGGGAAGGCTGCTTTGGCGCGCCGCCGCCACCACCACCGTGGAGCGGGGAAGCTCGCCGCGCCCGACCGGGTGTCGTTATAGGGGTATCCCGTCGGGTGCTGTGAACGACATGGGTTTTAGTGTAACTAGGCGTTGGAATTATATTTGTGAAAGTCATGTTTGTCTGTGTGACAAGTGTGACATAAATTTTAGGTTATGTGTTAATCAGACTTTTGGTTGTTTGATTTGCTTTACCTAATTAAACCGTAAGCGTTAGCACGGGCATTATACTAGTTTTGTTAGAGTTCGGTTTGGAGAATACTACCATCATCTAATTGGTGTGCTCACTTCCCTCTTGCCGTGGTTTGACACCTCATGGCAGCTTAAAATGTGATCATTGTCCTATTCTTTTTTTTTTTTTAACTAGAAGAAAGAGCTCAAGCTATTGGTGGGTTTAGAAAACATTTCAGATATGAACTTATGTGGGAGACAAATGAGGGCCTATCTTCATTGATCCAACAAATTTGGAAAGATGGACAACATTGTAATTAATAATTTTATAAAAGACCTAAAAGACAGGCTCTACCATCTTGGGGGAGAACTCAGGTCTTGAGGACAAAGTTCTTTTGGTGCCGTAAGTAAGAAACTACGGTTACTAAAGAAAAAATTAAAACAATTGCGATCTGACCCAACAAGAAACAATGTTTCAGAATAGGAAAAGGAGATAGTGGAATACATTATTTTGTTAAATTACCAATAAGAAATAATGCGGAGACAACAATCACAAATTACATGATTTCTACAGGGGGACAATGTTAGAGATGTGTGGCTATTTCGACATCAACACAAAGGTTTATCATCTACATGATTTCTTGCCAGTTTTCTTTTCAGTCCCAGCGTCAGCACTGCGTTTGCGGTGCTCCTACTGCGACTGAGGGGGGAATGTTAGAGATGTGTGGCTAGCATGTCGTGTTAGGATGTGTAGGTGTGTGTGGGTCTTGAGCTGGCCTATTCAGGCAGCCAACCTAGTCATGTGTGGCCTTCATTTTGCTCCAAGCCATACGTGGCTTGCATGCTGTTAGCATCTATATATATAATACGATATTTCCTTTAATCAACTAACCACACATTCCACCAATTATATTCTCTTTCAAATAGCAACACTCGCTATTTTCACCAAAGGGTAAGTAGGAGATGATCCACAAATAGAACTACTAAGCTAAATAGATCAAATGGTTCAGAGTGCATAGACACTTACAGTAAACTGTCTAAGTCAGAGGGCACGTCTAATATGTGTATGTGTCACAACCCAAAATTTCTAGGGTTGTGAATAGTTTTCACTAAGGAAAAATGAATTTATGAATTTCGATTTAGGTTCAACTTGCTTTTTTTATCTATTTATAAATTAAATAGAGTTTTAAAATTTTATTCTAAACAAGTACAATTTTGTTTTCCTCAACTCAATAAATATTTACAAAAGGTTTGAAAATTTCTTTTTGTTGAAATTTTGAATTTGAATTTAAGTGAGTTTTTAAAAAAGAAAAGAGAAAAACAAATAATAAAATAAAAAGAAGAAAAAAACCATCTCCTTTCCATCTCTCAGCTTGGTCCAGCCCGAGCTCGCTCTCCTACTCCCCCTCCCTGTCTGGCTCGTTGGCGCAGCAGCGGCCCAGATCGGCCACCAACGAGGGCCCTGCCCGTCAGGCCTCTCATGCCCATCTTCCGGTCGGAGCCCGATCCACCATGGCCGCCTTGTCCGCACTCCACCTACACCCACTCCCTATAAAGTTGAAGATACAATAAAGTTTTAGAAATATAAATACTCAAAACTATAAAGTTGTAGATACCTTTGAGAGATACAGTTTTGATATAAAAAGCTTCTTCATTTGACAACATACAGAAAATATATTATTTTTCTCATATGTAAGCAGAAGTGGGAGATAATTATGCTAATGAAACTGCATATAATTCTTTTGAGAGTCTTGGCATCCTCAAATGAAAAAAAAAAAAAACTCAAAATAGAAAGTCGTAAATCTCATCAGGATCTATAATTTTATATAAAAATCATTTTCATCCAACGCCGTATAGAAAAATTATAAATTTTTGAAAGTTGAGTCTTGTCACATCACTCCCGGTGGCGCGACAAGCCTCAAAATGGATCTCTCTCAAATTAAAAGCTCGTGAGCCTAAAATTTGCACAGATAAATTCACCTAGCTACGAACAAAAGAACACAAATCGAATCGCAGCAAATAAATGACTCAATCTGAACCCGAAAAAGCCCGAGGGCATGAGTGGACTAAGGGCCACTCTTACTACTTAAAATCACAAAGACAAATATAAACGAATTTTTCGTTCTTGGACCTCTAAACAAGAACCCTAAAATAAAGAAAAATAAAAATAAAAATGGGAGAGGCAAAGAGAGGAGGAGGCTGTCATCCTCCACATATAGTCTTTATTTCACATCCCTATTTTGCCCCTACACTTAATTTGAGCCAAACCAAACGGCCCGGGGGCAATATGGTCCGACTCGGGATAAATTACGATCCGACGGCCATCGCGCCTCCTCATCCGTAGCATCACTCCACGCAATCTCCCGGATGTCGCCACGTGCCGCCCTTCCGCCCACCGAGCGCCCCGCCCCGGGTTTTGAGGCCCAAACCCATGAAACCCAACGATGGTTTTGAAGCCCAAACCACCAAAAACAAAGGCTTCGTGGTTTTGAGGCCCAAATCACTTAAAACCCGCGCCGATCGTTTTGAGGACAAACCACCAAACCTCCTCGACTCGTGTCATCGCCGCCTTGACCGCCCCGAATCGCCAAGTCATCCGAGCTCCCCGCTCTTCCCCGCACACTCGCCGCCTTAACCGGGATCGACACGGTCCCACCACGTCCTCTTGCATTCGCCGATGTCCCGGATGTTAGCCACCATGGTTAGCCACCCGACGATCCGGTCCCTCGGTCCAAGCCTCACGACCATCCTTCACCTCCGTGGTCCATCGGCCCGACACGTCCTCCTTGGCCTCTTCACCTCGCCGTCAGCTACCATCTCTGAGCTCCACACTCCACGTGTGCCGGTGAACATAGCCGAAGCATAAAAGATAAACAAAAATAGAAGTAAAATGACTGTTGACAATCACTCAATCACAAAACTAAACACATCTGACCTATTTTTTTTTTTGAAAGTGTGCATTATGCACGTACTGCATTAAGGGAAATCAGAGTTTTGATTACATCCGGCTTACTTTTAGGCGAGATGCCATCGAGTAAGACAGTCACACATGACACGAGTCGCCGGCTTGAACGGCGCAACAATTTAGGATGTACTAAGACTTAACTAGTTGTGCGACTAAGGAGAAGCGTGCGTTAGTGCTTCACGGCTCTTCATCCCGCCCGACAAATGCGCCAGCCTTCATCAGCGGGAAGAGTTCCCGGACCGTGTGCTCCTATGGGGAGGACACCTAAGCGGTCATGGAAGTGGGCTGCCGTGGTTGGGTCCGGAGTGTTGGGACGGATCGGCCCGCCCCTCTTCCCGTCCCACTTGTTGAGTAGTACCTGCGTGCGCCCGGGCGTTGGGGACGAGGGTCCCAGACAACCTTTCGCGCGAGCCGGGCACCGCGGCGGATGGAGTGGTTGCCATGGACGAGGTGGGATGCACGCCGACGAGGGGGCAAGCTCAGCAGAGGCTCCTTTGATGGGGATGACGAGGAGCCCAAGAAGGCGTCAATTGAAGCAGCGGTGGGCGGCGCCACCGTCGTATCCCTGATAGTACAAGTAGCCGTCCCGCGGGCCGGCACCCCCACAAAGAATCGTGGCTGCCCGAGACGAAGCTGGGGCGCCGAGGGCCGTGGGAGGCCGCCACCGGGTAGGGAAAGGGGACGACACTGAGCCGGGGGCGCCGGCAGGCATCCGTCGCCGCCGCCCATAGGAACGCTCCCTCGGTGAAGGCATCGAACTCGACGGCGGTCGTGGGCGGCCGAAGTTCCGCAGGCACAAGGTCCGCCACCAATCACCATCGGGTGGGGTGGCACGGGCTGTAGAGGAGGTGGCACGTGGATGGCCGGAAGCTTGACGGAGGCCGCGAGCTCATCCATCATTGGGTCGACGCGAACGGGGTGATGCCCACAATGAGGCCAAGCGCGAGCGGTCGTCAGCGCATCCGCCGACCACCACCGCGGCCGGGCTGCCGCGAACCTCCCGTTGATGCCGAGCCAAGGGCGAGGGGATCGGACATAGGATCCGCCCGACGAAGAAGGGAGGTGGCGGCGCCCGGCCGCCTCATGGGATGGCAGTCCCCCGCATGCTCATCGACGACACACGGCGGTCCCAGCACGGCGTCTATGTTCTTGAACATGGCGCCGCGGGCCTCGGCCCGCCGCCGCCGCGGTTGGTGGATAAGAGGGGTGGCGCCGATACCGGGCAGTTCTCGCCCGTGCCTCGCGCCGAGGCAAATGAGGCACGGGCTGACGAGCAGCGTGCGGCGACGTGATCCCCGCCTGGCATGGAAGCACGGCCCGACGAAGATGGCGCACGGGCCATCAAAGATGACGTTGTTGACGACGCCGCCGTCGAAGTCGCCTCCGCGCTCTGGATGAGAGTGAAACCTTCGTCAGAGGGGCGATGCTTTGGAGGAGGCCCCCGGCAAGATCGTGCGAACGACGACCATGACGACAATCGCCGGGCGCCGAGATCGGCAGCGGGTATTGCCGCAGGTGCGCGAGGGACGCAGCGTGGCGGCTGGGCCAGCCGCCGCAGGCCGACACCCTAGCCGAAGGAGGATGGCGACGGCGACGCCGTTTGCGCCGAGGTCGGTTGTGCCCGACACCGGGCAGCACCCGAGATGGCCCGAGCGTAGGCTTCACCGGCCCTCCGTGTGCGGTCCACGACTAAAGGCCGTGAACGCCCGCGACGAGGGGATGGAGAGGCGCGCCGGGCGGCGGCAGGGGCCTCCTCGACCGATGTAGTCGCCGCCGTTGTTCGAGCGGTCGGAGAAGGAGCCGTCAATCCACCACATACCCTTGGGTCTTCCAACGGAGGGTTTGGGATGGTGGCAGACGCCGACAAGGTTGTAGCGACGCCCGAGTCGGAGTCACCAAAGCGGCGACGGAGACGGAGCGAAGGCCAAACGGGCACAACCACAGACCCGGCCGACGTCAAACCTCCACGGCAAAGACATGAGAGGAGCTGCGGCGACGCACGCCGACGAGGGTCGACACGGGGCGAGAGGCGGTGGCGGCCCTCCCGAGCAGCCAGCAGCGCCGACCGCTGCTCCAGCGCGCCGTCGGATGCGGCGGCCGTGCGACCTCCCATTCCTCGCGCGCCGCGCCCGTGAACCATCGACGACGAGAGCGGCCAAGGCACCGTGGGCTGGCTACCGGCGGCGAGGGGGCGGCAGCTTCCATGCCGGGAGCGGACGCGGTCGAGGGGCGAGGCGTCGGCGGAGGACGCGCTCCGACCCGCTAGGTGTGTGGTGGGGCCGGTCGCCCCATCGGCGCGCGAGGGGGCGCTGGAGCCAAGACGGTCCCCAATCAAGGAGGAGGCCGTGCGGCGTTACCGCCCCAGTGGTCGCCGCAGGATGGGCGGCGGCGCGCGGCCGCCTCCCTCCGGAGTAGCCGGCACCCGCCAGGCACCGGCCTGGCCGCCGAGCCGCGGAGAGGCCGCCCCTGGTCATGGAAGGTGCTCGATCCGCATCCCGCCCCACGGCGCGTTGAGGCCGAGGCATTCTCCGTAGTCGGACCCGGGCCGGTGGCGATTGAGGACGCGGGCGGCGGGGCGACGCCGCACCTAGCCGACGGGGCGCATCGGCGGGAGAGAGCGGCGGGCGAAGCGGGCCTCCCGGCCCGCGACGCCGGGGTGAAGAGGTGGCGGGAAAAGACGAAGCAGAGGGATTCGGGCGGCAAAGTGTCGGGGGAGAGGAAGGATGGGGCGGGGCGGTAGAGCTTGGCGTTGGGCCGCCGGGCGCGGAGTGGCCGCCCCGGGCGGGAGGGGGAAGGGACCGCCAGGGGCCCCCAATGGTCACTTCCTGCCTTCTCTCACAGTCAGACTTCGGTCAGATGCTTCCATCCGACCTAAATCAACCATGTGTTCGCGAAATCGCAAATTATTCAGTATGATATGCGGTGCTCTTACATTTCTTAGTTACACAAATGGATTCCTTGCAAGAGATTATTCTTGCAACTGAATCGCTCAGCTATGCTGTCATGCCTGGCAGAAGTAGTCGAAGGGCAGTTTGGGCGTGGAGAATTGGCCAGAGAGGATCTTGGCAGCAACGACGGCGGCGTTTGCGGCGTCGGTATAGTGCACGCCGTCCCAGCTGACGAACTTTGTGCCGTCCTCGCATACCCGGAAGCCCGGGCCGAGGCAGCTCACGTTGGCGTTGTAGTTGTAGGGCGGCCCGCCGTAGCCGCAGCATGCCATGAGCGGCTCCTCAAAACCTGAAACCATTGACATGCATGCGTCGATCAATGAAATTGAAGCCTGTCATGGATGCATGGAGATGATCAATAATCGATCACTCACTCACCGTAGGCGGTGTGGTTGGCGATGAGGTCGTACTTGATGAGCAAGACGTCGGTGTAGACGATGGTGACGCCACGCAGTCGCGAGCTCAGCTCGTCGCAGGCGGCGCACAGCTGGCTGTTGAACTCGTAGGCGCCGTCGTTGAGGGTCTTAAGACAGCCGCTGTAGTCGAGGTCGCTGTCGTCGGGCCTCGGCGCGGCGAGCTTCTGCGGCAGGCATCCCAGAGGGCCGGTGCCGTGCACCCAGAAGTTCTTGGCACCGTTGTAGTAGAGAGTCTGCCAAGCCGGCAACGTTGAATTTAATCAAATTTGATTGATTCGCAGAGAGACTAGACGCAAAACAAGACGAGAAACCAAAAAGACGGGAACAGCACTGCAGCAGTACTTGCATACCATGATAGCATCCTTTATCTCTGACACTATAGCCGGGATCCTCTGGTGGACGATGTCGTCGTAGGGCGCTCCGCTCCCAAAGGCGGCGGACAGGTCGTTCTGGCCGATGTCAATGAGGTAGAGCGCGTTCCGGAAGCCGTCGGCGTCGACGGGAGCGGTGCCGCCGCCGTGGGCGATGAGGTCGAGCGAGCGCTGCTTGAAGTGGAGGAACTGCTGGACCTGGACGTGGAGCGCGAAGGGGACGTTCCGGGGCAGCGTGGTGGAGCCGGAGATGGCGAAGCTGGCGCCGCCGGTGAAGTCGGAACCCACGGCCTCCAGGTACGGGCTCAGGTAACTCATGTTCAGGCTCTCACCTGTTTAATTTGCATTCCATTGCATTGTTTGAAGCTAGTATATTAGTACGAATTCGAAAGATCCACAGAACACGCATAGGCATAGTGAGGCGCCGCGCCGGCAAAGTGGCAATCGACTCGAGTACTGGTATTGCACGGCAACATCGATCGGCAGGACAAAACGCGGTGCCGGTGCCGGATTCTTCAGTGAGGGAGAAAGGACCCAGCTCAATGCTGCTGACACCGTCTTGCATATTGGGTTGCAGATCGAGTGCAGCCATCACGTCTCTTGACTGTTTGCACATAGTACTCGGACTGAACTGAAAACTGAAAGTGATGGACTCAACAGAAACAGAGAGGGAGCAGGGCTACCGTCATGATCGACTACAGTACAACACAAGGACATAGATATCTACAGGAAACGAACTACCGCTGCGTAGCGTCACCAAACTGCCGTCATGATCGACTACTGTGAACCCGTGACCAGTCAGCAGGGTCGTCCATCATCATGGAAACATACTCAATCCACCGCCGCCACCAAACCAAAAACAACGCCTTTGATGGGCAAGGACCAAAGATAGGAGGGAAATGTAATGGAGGTCACAAATGTGCAACAGTGGAAGTGCACGATAGGTAGCACGCCACGCACTACTAGCAACTGGTGGCGCCTCTCGAAGCATATACATACACTAGCATATGCCAGTAGAAAACTAAAGAAGGAAGACGAAAGGCTAAATATATGCCGCCGTCGACCGGATTCTCTCCGGCTCTGAGCTTTTTGTGGAATGGACAGGAACTCATGGTTGGTGCGTGATCCCTTGTCATTTTCTTGAGGTGGTCGGCCGTGCACGCGCGCCGCTTGCCATTTACAAAGACCGCTTGCTTTGTGACTTGTGTGTGCCTATCAAGCGTGTGTGCGTCACCATCAGTTGCCACCAAGAGGGAACAAAGCTCCTTCACCATCGTCGAGCTGCTTCCGCCGCCGCGCACCGATGAAAATCGACCATCACTACGCCAACAGCTAGCACCTAGCTAGGGGAGAGCTAGCTAGGGGCAGCACGCTTTTAGTGTTCTAGTGGCACCGATGAAAATCGACCATCACTAGTCTACGGCAACAGCTATAGCTTAGCTTTGGCACGGACGGGTGAGAGGCTGAGAGGGTGGTGACTCACAGAGGTAGTCGACGACGAGGCGACCGTCGCAGAGGCGTCCGGTGGATCGATGGAAGAAGACGCGGCCCTCGGGGAGCGGGTAGTAGTACCCCAGCCCTGCCGCGACGCCGCCCGTGTCCGTGTTGGAGTCCCCGAACGCGAACACCACGGGCCGCCTCACGCACGCCGCTGGGTCATCGTCCTGCTGCTGTCCGGACACCGTCGTCGACCACACAGACGCAAGGATGACGGCAGCGACCGTCATGAGCATGGCCACACCAGGCGCACAACTATTACCAGCAGCCATGGCGGCCGTGTCCCTGCTGTGCTGGATGGGTGTGTGCGGTGTGCCTAAACTGTGCAGTTAAGGACACTGAGGGGCACTCGGAGGCCGGGGCACGACACGAGTCTGTGTTGTGTGTTTATATAGCTAGCTAGTGGCTAAAAGCAAGTGGCGTGGTCGGCCGGGGTGCACGCGCGGCGCAGTGCCATCCCCAGGCCCCAGCAGAGTACATACTGTGTGAGACACACCGTGATCCGTGAATGACATGCATGCAACGAACTGGCCTTCGTTCACGGATCACGGTCACGGGCCGTGTGTTCTGAACTTCTGATTCCAAAATCCACGCAACTTGCATATGTAGTGCTCCATCACAATGCATGCTGGTACAGTGGTACTAGTAGTAAGCCGTAGCTATATAGGAAAAAAAAAAAAAAAAAAAGGAAGGATGCTACTGACAGCAGGGTGTATGGGGGTGGTGTACAGTGTACACCACACTGTGTTGCTTTTGTGGGCGCATCGTCATCAGCCAACAAATAAAACGTAGGATCTAGAGTGGTTCACGAGTGCCGCAAACCGCGCGCTGTACGGTAGCGTGATGCTAGTACGTACGGTGCACTACTAGCTAGCTAGCTTGGTGGTTGTAATGAAATTGACATGAACTGGAAAGTGATAATTATAGTTGTATTAATTTGCTCATGTTCAAGTGTTAAAATTGTGTTGATTAATTGAGATTGATGCAATACACACTTGTAGGAGTGGTTTTGCATTGCATGGGCTGATGCTGAGTTGTGAAACGTAGACTTGTGCTCGTACATGGTCGGTTGTTGATATGTAGGCGTTGCTTGAGGTGGAATGTGGTATATGATGGGTTAACACGACCTTCAATCGAGGTTCTAGGGCTAAATAAAATTCAATGAGGGCAGTGCATGTACGAGCACAAGTCTACCGAGATGTTTGCAAGAGAACAGTGCATGTGTGGATTTATTTGTACTCTCTCTGTCCCAAAAAAATATGTTCGGATCCTAGAATTATGACCCCGTAGTGAAGCGTGTGATAACTGTCTGCTCCAACACACTCAAAGAATAACAGGTCAACCTATAAGTCTCACCCGGCGGAGCGCTGGCATCACGCGATGTTATGGTACAATCGCCAATCGGTGGCCACGGGCCGGGACACATGCTTGGGCATGCAGGATCAACAGTCTCGCCGCCCTACTGCATGTACGATCCCTACAACAACGGATGGGAATAGAATAAGTCTATGCGTCGTCACAGACTTGCAGTGTCTGTTCTATGCATGCATGGACCGACGACATGCTACATGGAGACGTGCGGATGCAACCGCGACGCAAGCGACCAACAACGGTCGGGCAGCCGGCAGCCGGCCGCCGGTTCCATGATGCTCATCATCATCAGATCCGGAAGAACGAGTGCTTGCCTGGGCCTGGTGGTGGCCTAGATCCATCGTCGTCGGCCGTTTTCTCCTTTGGGCGTCACCTTCTTGTCCAGTGCGCGGATCACGATTCAGCCGGCCTGGATCACGATTCAGCCGGCCTAGTGCGCCGAGATAGCGACCTGGCGTATGCAGGCCTTCTGGCCTTGCCGCCCCACGGGCCAAAAGCTTGCGTGAGATGCCGATACCGCTCCGCTCAGCACGAAACGGCGGCTTGCTTCACCCATCAAACACACGAACGGGTTTGGCAGTTGGGCACTGCTTCTATTCTCTGCCCGCTTTTCTTTTCTTCAAGTGTCCTTTTTTTTTTTTGCACGGCCGCGTTATTCATCACTCTCAATCTGATTTAAAAAAATAAACAACCGGCACTACGTATAAAGCATTAGTATTACAAGCTATTCCGCACGTGCGCCTAGAGCTAGCCACTGTAGCAAATGTTGTGCTGCCGTTGGCCGGCTGTCAAGACTATCCAACATTTAATTTTTTGGTCGCCATTTTGCGAGATTTGTTTAGAATGCAGTACACATCTTTGGCTCTTGGCTGAAATGCCATTCTTCGAAACTAGATTTTTTTTTTTTGGGGCGTTATACATCTTTTCATCATCTCACATGACAGCCTTTACGGTTGAATAAGAATGATGTGATTTTAACAAGGTTAAGTCTAAAACACACTTAGAAGTAATTCTCAGAGCGAATTGCTAGAACTGACCGTGGTTCCTGCGGGATGAACATTAGGACGAAGAACCATAAGACTGAAGACTTGGCTTTGATGCTTCCCATTTACGACAAATATCAATTATTTGGCTGCTCGCTCATCACAAAGAAAGTAAGAAACGAACTATTTTCGTTCCGGCTTTCTTTTTATTCTCCGCCGGCCTACAATTCACGTAATCACTGGGGGTATAGCGTAAGGAGCCCCATATTCATACCACTTTCCCACCTATTATAGAATAAAAAGAAAAACCATTATTACCTTGCTACACACACCAATGGTTAGACACATTACAAAGCATTGCCCATGATTAAGAGGTAAAAGGAGGAGTCCGTTGTTCAACCATGATTGCAGACTTGGAGACAATGATAATATATAGATGGGCTATGCATGTATCTTCCAAAACCTTGCATTCAAACCATCACAACTCTATTTCGATATCTGAATATAGAAAGCAACGCCCGCACGCCAAGCTCCGTAAATACTAAGCAGGGTTGGGACCAAGTTTTTAGACTCCAAAAAAATCTGTGGTTTTATTAATACCGTAGTTTATGAAACTCCAAATTAAGTACATCCAACCATATGATATTATTTTTAAATACCTAGGTATTTTAAGAAACGATGGTATTAAGCTAAAACTTTAGAACATCGTACGAAACAGGACCTAAGAGAGCTAGAAAAACGAATAAGCTTCCAACTTCTATGCTCTTGCCTCAAAACTTCATGCGGTAGCAATCCTTCGCATCCTAGTATACTTAGAAACTCTTAATTTTAGGACTCAAAAATTTGATCTTGTAGTATCAATCCTTCACATCCTAGTTTACTTAGAAACTTTTTTCAAAAAAAAAGCTACTAAAGTGAATACCGTAGGTGGAACTACAAAGACAACACCCTTAGGAAGGAACATGGCATGGGTACACACTATCACTTCCCGTCTAACATGGACAATGATTTTACCTACAAGAGTCACATCGAGAGAGAGGGGTACAACATGCGCCTCCTAGAAATATGGCTCCCAAAGACGCCGTCATTGTTAGCTGAACAACAAGATAAAGGATGTTTTCACCTAACACCAAACCCACTTCCAACGATAGCACGCCAATGTCGAACAAGATCCGAGATGGGACGATTGCCATACAACAAGCTTAGATCTTCAATACCAGGAATGAATTTGAGCCCCAAAGTGCCATGGAGGGGATCCACCGCGAAAAGGCGCCGCCGCGCGGGCGGTAGCTGACCATTGTTGACCCGGTCCAGATCCGCCTTCAAGAAATCATCTCCGCACCGAAGCCGGTAGATCTGCCTTCAAGAAATCATCTCACCCCGCCGGATCCGGTGAATGGAGCACCAAATCAACTATGAGGCACCATAAGAAAGCCGTCGCCGGTCATCATGGAGCCCAGCGGGAACCAATCCAGCCATAGGCAAAGCCAGATCAGGTCATATGAGATCGCCGTCTCAGGATGCCGAAGGTGTCGGCGATGAGTCAATGGAGGTTCTTTGGCTCCCACACCATGAGCTCCTAGAATACCGGTGAACAACAATGATCTGGGGCTCTGCGTCGCCAGCCATGGGTGCATCTACAGTAGGGGCATGGGTTACAGCTGTCCCCCACCCACCCCACCAAAAAAAAAAAAAATCTGAAAAAATCAAGTATATATACTATTTAATCTAATACCATGTCATGTATACGTATAATACATTCTTTCTAGGCCCAATACTCCAAATTTGTTGGTTTCTAGGCCCAACAACAACCAGTTCTAAACTGCACAATATTGACGTATAATACAACTGTTCGCATGATCCTCGAAAGAGGATCACCATCATCCAATATTCTGCAAATGAGCAAGATGCAGTGAGAAGAGGATATATTGCAAAAGGGCCATGCCAGCCAAGGACATACAATTTTCCACAACGAATAATTGGTGGTAAGCATCGCTTTCCTGTTAGATGGGTTGACAAGTATGATTGGCTTGGGTACAGTGTGGAAAAAGGGGCCTTCTGCTTTAATTGTTACTCCCTCAATTTCAAATTATAAGTCACTTTTAATTGATGCTTTGAAATGATGTCATCTTCAAAGGATTTCCAACTTTCTATTCATCGTTTGCAAGTTGATCTTCAAGACCGAATTTGTCTTTGTTATCCTAAGACCAAAGCAATCCTATTTCCCATTAATTGATCAATGGCTAATAGCCTTTCGTAATCTTCTTGACTTTTTTTTGTAACTTTTCTTGTTTCTTGATTTAGTTTGCACGAGAACCCTTTACGCTTTTTTTTCAATAAAAGCACGGTAGGGGCTTCCTGGCCCCTCCTGTTTACCCTCAAAAATTTTATAAGTCACTTGGACATTTTGTTCATTCATTTTGCTACGCATCTAAATTATATTTTATCTAGTTATGTAGCAAAATGGATATATCAAAAATTCAAACACGATCCTCATCTAGGACGGCGCTAGAAATGAATAAATGGTATCTATCTAATAAGTCAGCTTGGATGTGGAGTTAATCTCACATTCCAACAAAAGTTAGAGTTACTAAAGTTAGACGGAATTAATTATGGTTTATGACTTTGTAACATTATCGATGGTGGAGTTAATCTCACCACGATAGGCACAAAAAGTCTGTACCACACATTCTAGCATTGCCTACTTAAACTAGTCGTCACCCTAGCTCACAACGCTAAAGAAATGCATGAACGGATATTCTTTATATAAAACTCTTGCCATGATAATATAATTCTGGTATCGATCTGCAAGCGCAGAGATAGAATTACCCTATTGTAGCATCTCACCAGGATTCTATCCAGGTATCGTATTTATATTCTACCGAAAAGGAGAGGGGTAAGCTATGGGTAGGTTGACGATTTAATATTGATTCACTTGCAGTGGTGTAATGTAGAGTAAACCATATGCATCATACTAAACTCAAACTAGGTAAGTCACAAGGTAAAGATAATAATAATGATAAACAATAATAATAATGATAATAATAATAACATTCCAAGTCAAAGATAATGGTATGCCACTAGTTGGTGTCATAACTGGCTAAATATCATGGTATAGGTAGACTAAGATGGAATATCCCTAAGTTACTCCTAATTATATGTCAATGCATACTACAATTAGTGCAATACATCTAGTCATCATCGTATGAAAGCTTTATATCTACACATGGTGAATATTACTAAGGAAGATTAGGAACAAAACCAACCAACCATAGTAACAAAGTTCAACTAGCCCTACATTCGGGGGGTGGACTCCAAAGGACTCAATGGGAGTATCACATCCACGATCTACCACACTTCCCAGAATATAGGGTGATGTCGCAGGCAAACGTTATATAAACACCACGTTTACACATTGTCGACCACCCATATAGGAGCTCTCTACATGAGCGCTATACGACTCCATGCTTGAATATAAAGACAAACACACTAAACTAAAATATATAATCATAATAAGCATGGAAACATATAAATAAGAATATAATCATTAAATAGAATAAAGTCATAGCAATTGTATTCTAACTAAATACTTACAATGATGAATACAAGAGAGAAGCCACGAGAAGCTCTTGCTTCCGCTACTTCTTGACGATCAGAATTCAAGACAATACTTGACTTCCTCTAGAACTAGCCTAGATAGCTATTGCTCTTGTTATGGTGGAACTAGGGCTTAGGGTCTTGACTTGGAGTTGGATGACTTGAATGATAATGACTTGGGAATGAATTAGGTTTCACCTGTGGGTCGTGGGGTCATGTTATATAGCCCTAGAGGATGCACGGGAGCCCTTGGATCAAACCGACCTTGATGGATGGACTAGATTGCTCCTCATAGGCGGTGGTGAACCGACCTTGAATGGGAGGTCGATTGGGGGGCCCCACCAGTGGCGGCCGCCATGCCCTAAGTGGGCGCCGCCTGGCGGCTCGCCGGTGGGCCCCACCTTCCTTCCTCGGGTGCTCTCGGTCTCTCTTCGGAATGTTCTAGTGTAGGTTCCACGTTGGGTTACGCCACGGATACGCCTTTTATGTCGTAGGGCTTGCAAACTCTTGGGCATTTTTCGTTTAATTCCTAAAAATATATAAATCACCAAAACTAGTGGAATCATGTTAGTTAAGCCCCTATACTATGTTGATATTCATTTTAAGCCCTTATTTTCATTTTAAAAACCTCTATATTTTATGCTATAAGGTATACCAACAGCAAGGTAAGATTCCTGGGAAACCAGAGGATCCTACCGAAAATGTTAGCTTGATAAACACGAGGTTTGGTAAGCCTCCGCTCCGAGCCAATTACGGCTATCTCCTTGATGCTCCATTCACCATCGGAAAGGAGATCCTGGCCGCCCGACGATCGAATGCTCTATCGGACCACAAGTGTTCCACAACGCCTTCTGCGATCTTGGCTCAAGTGTCAACATCATGTCCAAGGTAACTTATGATAACTTACTATGTGGACCCTTGTACCCTACATTTATTTGTCTACAGATGGAGGACCAAACGATCCGGTTCCCTGAAGGACTCGCAAGAGACATCTTAGTGAAAATCCAAGATGAATATGTCCCGAGCTGATTTCATTATTCTAGACATGGGAGCTGATGAGGATGTGCCTCTCATTCTTGGGAGACCCTTCCTCAACACAGCCAATGCATGCATTTATGTGTCATCCGGACAGATTCACTTCCATGTTGAAGGATGAAAGGTAAAGTTTGCTTTCAGTGGTTACACTAAGCAACAAGGTAGCACAACTCGCCCAAGGAGGAGGCCACGGTACAATCAATGGAGACCCCATAATTCAAATGAGTCCACCAAACCACCGTCACCCTTGAGGTCTGAACAAGACTGGCGAAAGAAGGAAGTGCAACCATCTGAGTCCTCATCACTGGAACCAACAGAAGCACGAATGATCAACTCAGTCAGAACAGAGTATGATCACTTCCTCAGATCACCAATGCTAACCAAGATGGAAGATCTAGGAATTCCAACAATATCTTGCTCAATCAATCAGTTGACCTTCCAGAAAACATTCTGTGACTGGATCAGGCATCAACCTAATGGCAAAGGTAACTAATGAACTAAAATTTGGTAAATTGCCTTTGTATCCTACATATGTGCAGCTGCAGATGGCTGATCAATCATACCGATTCCCGGAGGGAATAGCAAAAGATGTACCTATGAAGATACATGACCTGTTGGGATCTAACTTTGGTTTCTATTTAAAACTTTCGTCCCAAACTTTGAAGATTTCAGGATACTCGGATCATTTATGAAATAGAAGCTGAGTTTTGCACCGAAGGTGGCTTCGCCAGTCATCGGCTTCGCAGAAGAGCAACAAGATGGAGCTAAGGAAGACTAAGATCATGGATCCAAGCGAAGATGATCACGGCGACTTCGCTACCAAGTTACAGAAACATCTTCTAAAAAGAAATAAAGACTGTGGCTAAGATAGAAATCTTATCCAAAGCATCGCGAAGACAAGGATGACATCTTCTCTAGGAAAGACACACCAAAGAAGTTCATTTCAGAAATCCTAGTAATTTTGTACAGATACAAAGTCAGGGGGGGCTATAAATACCCCCTGACATCCTTTGTAATGGGCATGTTGAATGGCCACCTTGTAAACCATATCATCATCAATAACATGTTGTGTTGACTATTCACCCAACATCTTGGCGCCCACCGTTTGTGTGAGCAACGATCTATCCCACGGCCATCAAGAAATCATGGGGAGACCTCCCAAGAACAAGTCAGCAAGCGTTGCCGAGGATACAACAACAACAGAGAACGAAATACCAAGAACAAGCGGAGACAACGCCTCCAAAGAAGTCATTCCCCACGAAGATCAAAGCGAAGAGGCAAGAAAATTGCAAGAACTAGAAGAAGAATTGATAAAAAAACAGAAAGAACTTGAGGCTTGCAAAGCTAGAACAAGAGAAAAGACTTTGAAGCAAAGAATAGAGGAAGCTGAAGCAGAGCTAAAAAGATTGAATGAAGAACTCAATGATCAAGATCGCGAAGTTATCATAACAAACGAAGCCAAAACAAATCAAAGCAATGAAAAAGCAATAGTCACAATCGACCCAGAATCTCCATTATCAGTGGACTTACAAATGGCAAAATGGCCAAAAGGCTTCAAGTTCAATGTCATACCAACATATGAAGGTTTGACAGATCCAAGGCAATTCTTGATGAGCTTTGAAGCAGCTGTTGAATCAGGAGGAGGAGATGATAAAACATTAGCAAAAGCACTTATTATGGCAATGAAAGGACCAGCTCAGAAATGGTATGCTTCGCTCAAGCCAAGATCCCTCAAAAGTTGGGAACAAATCAGAACAACTTTGTTAGTTGATTTCCAAGGATTCCAACACACAGGCTTAACAAGTGATGATTTGTTTGACATCAAGCAATACCCGAAAGAACCAATAATTCAATACTATAAGAGATTCATCCAAATGAAGACCCAAATACCGTAAGTATCGGACTAAGTCGTCATCATTGTCGCAATCAAGGGCCTTAGAGCCGGACAATTGTCTTCGCACCTCAAAAGAGAAAGACCAACAACCGTTGCTCAACTATATGAAGAAATTCAAAAATATGCAAGATCGGGACGATGATTTTAAAGAAGATCAAGAAGAGAATGCACAAAGAAATCAAGCGAAGTCAAATAATCGGTTCAAGCCACAAAATTTCGAGCGAAGACCATACCACCATCAATATCAACCACCACTTCGCGTGAACCAAATCAATAATGAGCAGAGCGAAGACAACATTCATGCACAAAATAACCAAATAAGCCGCATACAACAACGTAAACTTCAATAAATGACCAAAGAGGAGGTTTCAATCAAAGATTCGGGGAAAGAAGAATTCTAAAGCCCGAAGAGATGTATTGCATCATCCATGGCAAAGGGGCTGGCCACACATCAAAAATGTGTCCAATGGTGAAGAAGAGCATAGAGCAATTACAACAAGAGGGCAAATCACTGGAAAATCAGAAATCAATAAACTTTTTGTCTCAAGCAAGCACTTCGCATAATCAGGCATACTTCGATCCAAGTTACAACCAACAAATGCTACCAGGACCACCTCCAATATACAATTGTCAACCATTGGCAATGGCTCCGCCACAATGGGGACAAATACAAAATTTACAACCTGAAGCTTCGGTGGCAAACAACACACCAAATATTCAAAATAATGGCTCACCAGCTGTGTCAACGGCAAGCAGAGGCAGAATAATGACAATTTGTGGAGGAAACAAAGATAGAGCATGCAACAAACAACGAGAGAAGAAATTATTTCGAAGAGTCAATGAAATAACAATGGAGGGACCTTACAAGAAGACAAGATGGTCACACCAACCAATCATTTTCACGTAACAAGACATGAAACTCAAAGATTATCCACATATGGATGCCATGGTCATAGAAGCAAATATTGATGGATGGGATGTTACAAAAATCCTAGTGGATGGAGGAAGCTCGCTGATATACTATTCGCATCAACACTAGATGCAATGCAAATCAAAAGGCAAAACTTGGGAAGGGCAGAATATCCATTAGTCGGCTTCGGAGGGAAAAGGATAAATTCAATCGGAAGAATTGTGCTGCCCGTATCCTTCAAAACGCAAAACAATGCTAGAACAGAGCAAGTAGCATTTGATGTCGTTGAAATGCATAGCCAATACAATGCAATATTCGGAAGAGGAAGCCTAAACATCTTCGAAACCGTCATAAACTACTCCTACTTATGCATGAAGGTTCCAAAGAATCAATGGACCAATTTCAATTCATGGAAATCAAACAGAAGCAAGAAATATTGAGAAAGACTCAACTCCAGCTCAAAGAAATGTTTTAGCCATCGAAGAAATCGAAGACGAAAATGAAATGAAAAGTGCAAAGTCACAAAAGAAAGTGAAGACATGTTCCAAGGCGTAAAACCAAGGAAGTTTTGCTAGACCCAATGGTAACAAACAAGAAAGTTATCATAGGCACCAACCTAGCAAAAGAAGAAGAAGAACAACTCATAACTTTCCTAAGAAGCAATCAAGACGTCTTCGCATGGTCGGCAAAAGATCCGGAAGGAGTCGCAGAGACATTATCGAACATCGCCTCGAATATCGATCCAAACTACAAGCCGAAGAAGCAAAAACTAAGAAAAATTTCCGAAGACGTAACAATAGCCGCAAGGTGAAGTACAAAGATTACTTGATGCGAAGGTCATAAGAGAAGTTCAATTCACAACTTGGTCGGCAAATATTGTGATGGTAAAGAAAAGCAATGGAAAATGGAGGATGTGCATAGATTTCACAGATCTCAACAAAGCTTGCCCTAAAGACAACTTTCCTCTACCAAGAATCGACACATTGGTCGACCAAGCTGCAGGAAGTGAAATGCTAAGTTTCCTAGATTGCTTCTCAGGATATCATCAAATCTACATGAAAAAAGAAGATGAAGAAAAACGAGTTTTATCACACCATTTGGAACTTATTGCTTCCAAAGAATGGCGAGGGGCTTCGCGAACGCCGGGTCAAGCTTCATCGAATGACTTCGTAGCACTTAAAGACCAAATCGGAGACAATCTGGCCGGGCATATGTTGACGACATAATAGTAAAAAGCAAGAAACGCAAAGACCACATCAAAGATTTGAAGCAAACATTCGAAAATTTGAGGAAATCAAATCTCAAACTTAATCCTGAGAAATGTACCTTCGGTGTGCAAAAGGGCAAGATCCTCGGATGTATAGTTTCAGAAAAGGCATTGACCCAAACCCGCAGAAGATAAAAGCAATCATGCAAACAGAAGTTCCAAAGAACGTCAAAGACATCCAAAAATTAATAGGAAGATTGGCTTCGCTGAACAGGTTCATATCAAAGTCAGCAGAAAAAAGCTTTCCAATTTTTCAAGCACTCAAAGGAGCGAAGACAAACTTTACATGGGGAGAAGAGCAACAAAAAGCTTTTGAAGAAATAAAGAAGTATCTTTCAAATCCTTCAACATTAACAACACCAAATATTGATCAAGAGCTACTCTTGTACATCTCAGCATCCGAGAAAGCTGTAAGTGCAGTCTTGGTACAAGAAAGAGAAAAAGACCATGCGAAGAAACAAGAACCAATCTACTTTGTCTCCGAAGCCCTATCTGGGTCCAAAATGTTTTACTCAGAAATCGAGAAGATAGCATATGCAGTACTCATGGAAACAAGAAAATTGAAGCATTATTTCTTGGCACACAAAGTAAGAATCCCAACAAACCAACCGCTCAAGGATGTTCTACAAAGTTGCAAATCTTCTGGAAGACTTGGCAAATGGGCAGCTGAAATCTCACAATACTTCATTGAATTTGAAAAAAGAACAACAATAAAATCTCAAGTATTGGCAGACTTCATCTCAGATTGGACACCAGCAACAAGTCACGAAGATCAAAAAGATCATCAAGAATGGACCATGAATTGTGATGGAGCATGGGGCTCCGCAGGGGCTGGTGTGGAAGCAATAATCACCTCACCATCCGGTGTCAAGATGAAATATGCGGCAAGACTTTAGTTTCGATGCACAAACAACATTGCGGAATATGAAGCAGTACTGCTGGGGCTTCGCAAGGCAAGAGCAATGGGAATACAAAAAATCCTAATCAAAACAGATTCTCAGGTTGTTGCAGGCCATGTTGAGAAAAGTTACAAGGCAAAAGATCCTGAGTTAGCGAAGTATTTGCAAAGTATCAGAGATCAAGAAAAACACTTCGAAGGGTTCACAGTGCGAAGCATTTCAAGAACAAACAATGAAGAAGCAGATGAAATTGCAAAAGCGGTAGCACAAAAAGTAAAATTGCCACCAGATGTATTTTATCAAGTACTATCACAATCTTCGATAAAGGCAAAAATCGAAGAACCAAAGCACATCCATATCATTGAGAGCGAAGACTGGAGATCAGAAATAATAGCGTTCTTGAGGGGATTCTATGAACCAGAGAGCGAAGCCGAAGAAACAAGAATGAAACACAAAACAAGAAATTACAAGCTCATCAATAATCAACTTTTCAAGCATGGCATCTGTGAACCATTACTCAAATGCATTTCAAGCGAAGAAGGCAAAGAATTGCTACAAGAAATACATAGTGGAACATGTGGAAATCATGCAGGCCCAAGAGCCATAGCAGGAAAGGCGTTTAGACAAGGGTTCTATTGGCCAACAGCTCAAAAAGATAGCAAGGAAATAGTAAAAACTTGTCACAATTGCCAAATTTCAGCAAACAAGTCAAATGCTCCAGCTAACCCAATTCAAAGACATTGAACCAACTTGGCCACTTGCAAGATGGGGAATAGACATAATTGAAAATTACCCCCGGCCCAAGGCAATCATCAATACGCAGCTTGTTGCGCTTGAATATTTCACGAAGTGGATAGAAGCGAAGCCAATCACAAACATGTCATCTACAACAATGAAGAAGTTTCTTTGGCAAAATATAATTTGCAGATTCGGAGTCCCAAGACACATAACTTTGGATAATGGAACTCAATTTGATAGCGAAGACTTCAGAGGCTATTGTGAAAGCATGGGAATTCAACTTTTGCTTCGCATCGTCCGATATCCTCAATCCAATGGAGCCGTCGAAAGAGCAAATGGCATCATATGTGTGGGAATTTCAAAGAATCTAGTGGGACTACCAAAAGGTAAATGGGTTGAAGAACTACCAAGGATTGTTTGGAGTCACAACACAACTATAACAAGATCAACAAAGTTTACACCTTTCAAGCTACTATATGGGGATGAAGCAATGACCTTAAGAAATACAATTCGAAGGTCCAAGAACAACTATTGAAACAACAAGCGAAGAAGATCAAAAGACAAGCAAAGATCCGCTCGAAGAAGAAAGAAACCAAGCCGTGATGAATCTCTTTAAAGTACCAAGAAGAAACAAGCAAATGGTACAACAAGAAAGTAGTGAAAAGAGAACTACAACCAGGAGACTTCGTGCTCAAGAGGAAAAGGAACGAAGACACCGTGGGAAAGTTCCAGCAAAAATGGGAAGGACCCTTCGTCATAACAAAATCAAATAGACAAGGGATCTTATCACTTGGAGAACCTCAAGGGAGAAGAGCTAAGTCATACTTGGAACATCAAGGACCTTCGCAAGTATTATCCCTAGATTTTACTTTGTTCAAATTTATGTAAATAAGCAAGTTAGAATCAATCCCTTAGAAGCATTTTTCTATTTCAATCAAGAGTCGCACTCTTTTTCCACTCAGGGAAGCCCTTTGCAGGTGAGTGGTTTTTTAACGAGGCGTACTCTATTGTAAATTCTCATATCAAATATAAATGAGAAAGTAGTTTCCCCAATTTGTGCATTCATTATCATTTCTTTCATTTGCCACGAAGCCCGAAAAAAGCAAAATGCTTTAATATCGGCCAAAAGTTTTTACAAAATAATTAACAAGTAGGTATAATTTGAGTCTAAAACTAAAATTATTACCTACATAATTCTCTAAGGAGAATATTTGGCTTCAAAACGAAGTCTTCGCTCCTACTTTGCAAAAAAGAAGGGGACGACGTTTTCACATTTCTCTAAGGAGAATTTTGGCTTCAAATCGAAGTCTTCGCTCCCACTTCGCAAAAAAGAAGGGGACGACGTTTTCAAATTTCACTAAGGAGAATTTTGGCTTCAAATCGAAGTCTTCACTCCCACTTCAAAAAAGAAGGGGACGACGTTTTCAAATTTCTCTAAGGAGAATTTTGGCTTCAAAACGAAGTCTTCGCCTCCCACTTCAAAAAAAAAAGAAGGGGACGACGTTTTCAAATTTCTCTAAGGAGAATTTTGACTTCAAATCGAAGTCTTCGCTCTCACGCAAAAAAAAGAAGGGGACGACGTTTTCAAATTTTCTCTAAGGAGAATTTTGGCTTCAAATTGAAGTCTTCGCTCCCACTTCGCAAAAAAAAAAAAGGGGACGACGTTTTCAAATTTCTCTAAGGAGAATTTTGGCTTCAAATCTAAGGAGAATTTTCTTCGCTCCCACTTCTTCAAAAAAAAGAAGGGGACGATGTTTTCAAATTTCTCTAAGGAGAATTTTGGCTTCAAAACGAAGTCTTCGCTCCCACTTCACAAAAAAGAAGGGGATCGACGTTTTCAAATTTCTCTAAGGAGAATTTTGGCTTCAAAACGAAGTCTTCGCTCCCACTTTCGCTAAGGAAAAAAGAAGGGGACGACATTTTCAAATTTCTCTAAGGAGAATTTTGACTTCAAATCGAAGTCTTCGCTCTCACTTCGCAAAAAAAGAAGGGGACGACGTTTTCAAATTTCTCTAAGGAGAATTTTGACTTCAAATCGAAGTCTTCGCTCTCACTCACAAAAAAAAAAAAGAGAAGGGGATGACGTTTTTTAAATTCTATAAGAAAAGTATTTGGATTAGAATTTTCAAATCTCACTTCATAGAAAGGAAAACGAATAACATTTTCTAAAATCTTTCAAAATCAAAAAAGATTATCGCTCAAAATGAAAATCTCCATTATTGCTTCATACAAAGAGAAAGTTTACATAAAAAATATTAATACATTTTACAAAGCATTTATTCAAGTTTACATACAAAGATGAACCTACAAAGTAAAACAATCAAAACTCTTCGAAGCAACACTAGTTGTCGCTTCGCTCAAAATATCTTTGACAACTTCATTTATTATCTTGTCCGCCGTATCTTCAAAGCTATCCCCAAAAATAAAACTCGGGGATGCACTTGAGCACGATGACTAAAAACAAAAAACAGTTTAGGAATCAAGAAAAGTCAAGCTAAAAGCAAAATGAAAATTTTTGTCACAAAGATTTTACCCGCCTAATAGTGCTAAAATCAACAACCCTAGGCATCCTATAGGAATCCTTCACCTTAGATTTTCCAAGACATTTATCCACAAAACAGCCGATATCAACACTACCAGACGCTTCCAAAAATTCCAAAGTCTCAAAAACAAAATTATCCTTCGCAATCATAAGTTTACAAAACAGAACAATATCCTCGCGAAGCTTCGCTTGAGGAACCGCGCAGGATTTTCCAAAGTCAAAATTCGCCCACAAAAATCATGAACAAGATCTAACTTCGCGATAATAACAACTTCACAAGTTCATAAACCATAAATTCAAGATATTAACTTAACAAATTTACAACACTTCTAAGTTAAACAAGTTTTCCCTCTCCTCTCAAAAACATTCAAAATAAAAACTACTCCACGAGTAGCTAGCCCCTTCGCTCACTAACATTTCCTTTCTCCCTCTCTTCAACTTCGCGAGCTTTTCTTTCTTCTTCTTCTTTCAGCTTCTTTAAATTCTCTTCCTCCTATAAGATGTCAAGTTCAATCTGTTAAGGACAAAACGGAAACATAATAAGAGAATATAAAAACAAGCAAACAAGAGAGAAAAAAATATATAAAAAGTAAAAGCATAATACCCGTCTCAGTTTTTCCTTCACTTTCTCAAGGCAGTGCTCCCGACCACAGTTGCACCAATATTGCTCAAAAAACTTTTTGCACAACAAATGCGTCCGAGGAGAAATCTTGCTGACAGCATCAGCAGGGAACTTGAAGGAATCCTCAGCAAAGGTATCATATAAAGGATCTTTAGCTTCTTTCATCAAATGAAGGAGTGCCCGAGTAGAGTACATGACACTCGTGTCTGAAGCAGCCTGAACCATAACCCCAAGATCCTCATATTGTCTGCACAGCCAGCTAAAGAATGGGTCATATTCTCCAAGATCCCAACAGGGATCCTCAGGCATAGCCCCCCATTTCTCATAAGCCTGTTTGCAAAGCTCCCAAGTCCTATTGAACCTTCGCATCATAAGTTCGTCAGTCTCGGTTTTCTTTTTCTCCAAAGATGCTTTTTCTTTCTTAAGAATATCAATGGTGGCCTTCGCTGCCTCAAGTTGCTGATCTTTTTCTTTAATAATATCCGAAGCCCCATGATACAACCGATCAAGTCTATGCCACTCATCAACTGCATCACCTCTTTCTTTTTCCTTAGCTGCGAGTTTTGATTTTAGTGATTCAATTTCACCTAAAAGCGACTTCTCGCGAATAGCAAAAGCTGTGGCACTGTCCTCAAGAGATTTTCTGAGGCCACGCTGAACAAGAGCACCCTGGAAAAGAAAAGAGAAAGAAAGAAAGTTAGCTAAAAGTAAAATACAAACAGTTGACTCCGCATAAAAAGAAAGAAGAAAAAGGTGTATACCTTGTACATTAAATTTAGCCCAGCATCGGCTAACTCCAGTGGATTCATTTTCGCTAACTCCCCTTCAGCGTCAGGAACTGAGAAAGCATCATCAATGCATTTTGACAATTGTTTTTCTGGTTTCTTCGGAAGCACCCGAAGCTTGTCTATTCCTACCCCAACAAACTTGTAGGAATCCAAGTTGACTCCGCTCTCAAAACAAAACTTCAAAGTATTCTCCAAAGATTTTGAGATATCTTCGGAGGACATTTCTTGAGCATTAACGGCAACTTGTGGAGTCGGTTGATCTCCAATAACATCTCTCATTGATCCAACATCGATAATTTTTTCCCGAGATGAGGTTGATGCATCGGGAAAAAACTCAGCTGAAAAAAAAGAAGGCATAAGAATGAATTTTGCAAAAAAATCTCAAAGTATGGGAACAACAAAAGATAAAGATAACTCACAAACTCTTTCTCCATCCTTCAAAGGGCAAGGAATCTTCTGCTGAGCTTCAACATTTACCAGGGACTCCGACAAGCGGCTTCGCTGGTCTTCTTCAGCTTCATCATCCACCACATCATCAAAGTCATCAAAAGAAAATTTGGCAGTCCTAGTCCCCCTCTTTTGGAGTTTCTTCTTTACAACCTCAACAGCCTCATGAGCTTTTTCTTTCAAAAGTTGTTCTACAAGAAAAAAATAAGTTAGGATAAACTAAGTCAATCAAAATCTAGAAAAAGGAATAATAATGCAACAATTGCAACAACATCATATAGCATAGTTGTCTTCTCATATAGCAATCTTAGAAACCACAACAAAGTTCTCGAGACTAGCTCCAGCAGATAGCCACAAGCAGCAGCAAAGATCTCCACTTTTCTCAGCAGCTTCGGTCTCAATTGCCATTGAAGAAGGATTTTCTGGATTCACTAATAAGCGATTCATGTAAATATTTCTAGCTAACTTAGCCAATTCTAGAGAATTACGGTCATCACATGAATCAGAAGCAGAAGCAGCCAACTTCGCTGAAAAATCAGGAGTTGGGTCCCTAAATCGAGGGGAAGAAGGGGATGCAAGATACCAAGGCTTAAGCTTCCATCACGAAGCATCATCGGCAGTACCTTTGCCAACAAGATACCGGAAGTTCCCAATTTCTGCGAAGACCCAAAATTTTGTAAGTGTTCGGCTAGCGGAGTAAGCAAATCCGGAGTTAGACCGGTAGGAGCAAAAGCTTGACAAATTTCCCTCACCTCTAAATCTCGAAGAGAAGTACCAAACTCCGAGCCATTAAGTATAGGGGCATCATTTTCACTATCAGAAAGATCAAGGTTATCAAGCAAATCCACAGCCACTTTCTTAGCCTTTTTCTTTTGAGGCTTCGGAGTGGTAGCACTCTTCTTTTGACAGCCAGAGCCTTCGCCCTCAAAGATTAGCGAGGAAGAAGTCTTCGAGGCATCATTCCTTTTTCTCTTCAACTTTTTCTCAGCCCCCTTATCATCATCTTGATCCTTCTTTCCACGAGCGTAAAGCGAGGAGGAGGACGGGCTTTATAAGTAATGTTAGCAAGTTCAAGATCCGGTTCAACCTCACATAATCCTCACCAATAATATCATCCATCGGTTTCTCTCTACGTATGAAGATATTTCCCAAGCAGATCTACAACTTTTTTTCTCAACATCGGTGACAAATTCTTCTTCACTCTTGAACCGTGAAGGCATCACGGTATCCCCCGTCGTAGATATAATCCTTGTCCCTAATCTTCTTCGCGTGGTATCGAAGAAAGTCCCATCCAAGCCTTAATGGCCAAATACCAGCGGCCAAGTATTCCTCAACAAGGTCTCGGGTTGACTGTTGAGAAACAACCCTCTTAAACGCCTTCAAACACTCAGAGCAGTTTTTGGACTTAGAAGATTCTGGCTTGCAAATGAAACGCTCTCTATGCATACGCGAAGCCAACGGGTAAACTTTCACAACTCCCTTTTTGCCTCGGTTCTCTTCAACCATAGGGACCTTATGGTAAAACCAAGAATCATACCACCCATCCGCCCATTTGTTCTTCTCGAGGTGAGAAATTTGTTTTTGTCCTCGAGCGGCCTTGAAACCGCAACATCCAAAGTAAAGTTTCACGGTACGCTGATCAATCTTTCTAGAACGGAACTGTGTATGTAATTCATACAAAGAACAAAAAGCATCTATATCTGGCTTCACTTCTTGACTCCGCACAGCCCACAGGAAAACAGACAACTTGACTATGGCGTTAGGAGTAAGATGGTGCATCTCAATATTATATCTCTTGAAAACTTCTTCCAAAAATTTTGGGGAGGCATGCGAAGACCCATTTGTGAATAAATCTCTCAAAACCACACATTCATCGGGTTTTGGATTTTGATTCTTCTCATCATCGGCTCCGCCGGCCTATATTGACCTTCCCTCAGAATCCCACTCTTTACCATCTTTTGGAAATCTGACTGAGTCATCTTACTACGACCAAAATTCAGAGAAATCCTATCATCTGGAAGCAATTCTGACTCCGAAGCAGAAACTTCTGAAAGACCTTCATCAGAATTATCTTGTTGAGAATGAATCTCTTCATCAACCTCTTGCTCCTGGGAGCCAATCGGAACATCTTCGACAAGAGCCATTCTAAAACCAAAAGAAAAGTGTCATTCAGATTTCTAACAAACAAGAACAAAATGAACTTTGTAAAGAAAATATACCTGACTAAGAAATACTAAAGATCTTCGCTTGAAAGCTCCAAACTTTGTAGAGATTTGGCTTCGCGAAAAAGTTCTCACTTTCGCAAGAAAATTTGACTTCGCGTAGCGAGAAATTTTTTCAAAAAGGTGGCCCTTTCGAGAAGATGAAGAAAACAAGGGGGGGTCCTTCGCTATTTATAGACACCTTCGGTCAAACAGTCAAACTAGCCGTTAAAAAAAAAACTAGCGAAGATGTTCGCAAAGTCACAATCAGGATCCAAAAGTCCAACTTCAAAAGACGCGTTTTTAGATCGAAACAAAGTTTTGAGAAAACTTATGATTCGTGGGTTTCATGCCTTTGAAGTCGGCCTTTGCCCATGAGGGGCTGCTGTTGGGATCTAACTTTGGTTTCTATTTAAAACTTTCATCCCAAACTTTGAAGATTTCAGGATACTCGGATCATTTGTGAAATAGAAGCTGAGTTTTGCATCGAAGGTGGCTTCGCCAACCATCGGCTTTCAGTAAGAGCAACAAGATGGAGCTAAGGAAGACTAAGATCATGGATCCAAGCGAAGATGATCACGGCGACTTCGCTACCAAGTTACAAAAACATCTTCTAAAAAGAAATAAAGACTGGCGAAGATAGAAATCTTATCCAAAGCATCGTAAAGACAAGGATGACATCTTCGCTAGGAAAGACACACCAAAGAAGTTCATTTCAGAAATCCTAGTAATTTTGTACAGATATTTAAGTCCGGGGGCCTATAAATACCCCCTGACATCCTTTGTAATGGGCATGTTGAATGGCCACCTTGTAAACCATATCATCATCAATAACATGTTGTGTTGACTATTCACCCAACATGACCACTACGTCCTTGCCGACTTCTTAGTCCTAGACATGGGAGAAGAAGAACTGGACCCGCCACTCATACTTGGAAGACCGTTCCTGAACACCACTCGAGCAATCATCTATACACATACGGGAGAAATCCACTTCAGCTTCCCCACTGAAAAGGTACGTTGTTACTTTAACAGTTACAATGATTATGAACAGCCAAAAAAGAACAGGTCGAGAAGACGTCGCGCTGCAAGGAAGAAGCAATCTCTAAGGACTGAGGAAGAAGAGATCAAAAGCGTGCATGATGGAGTGGAAAATAAGGAGGAAGACCCAACCACTCCAGAAAGCCACCCATCAACTGAAACACCTGAAGAATGAACAAGGAGGAGAACTCCTGCTCTATGGACTTAAAACATGGAGCCCTCGCCAAAAGGTAAATTGGTAGTTATCTCATATCTCCCTTTTCCATTGCATTTAGGTTAGTTTCTTTTTATAACCTTGCATGTTTTAATCCTCAACAAATAAACTTTCTTTGCATAATAAAAACTTGAGAACATTACTTTATGAACCTTTCTACCCTTATACGGTCTGAGGGGAGGTCGCCCGACCTCCCTACTAACCTATTTCACACATCCACCGCCTCATCTCATCACCATTACATCCTAAAAACAAAAACTTGACCAAAACCCTAGCTTGGGGGGGGGTTGCCCGACCACCCTCTTTGCCCTATTCACCAACCATCCTCCTCCAATCACATAAGCCAAGCTTCTACAGCATGAATCCAGAAACCCTTTCTCCAGAACCATCCAAACCCACGTTGGCCGAAGTGGCTTCAAACACTTTTGCCACAAAATCCATCACATCTCACTTCCACCAAGCACAAGATGTATTTTCCACTAGAGACTTCTTGGTGATGCTCAGTTTGGGACATTGGCCGAAGTACCTTTGGTGTCACCATACATTCATATCATCCAGAATACTTGTGCAAGACATCCCACTTAGAAGTGTTGGTGCATATGGTGCACAAGATAGGTCAGCCGACCTACCCTTATGGCACCCAAGGCTTGTACTCCATGCCCATACATACCCCTTCATCTCTAGTCCAAAGTTCATGCACAACCTATTCAAAAGAGAGAGAGAGAGAGAGAGAGAGAGAGAGAGAACCGGGCTTAGAGTTTCTTCTTCTCTCAAGGTTCATGAGTAATCCTTCTCAAGTTTAGGGTAGTCCATATATATATATATATATATATATATATATATAAAATAATAAAAATATAATAATAATAATAATAATAATAATAGTAATAAGAAAATCCAAAAATATTGTAGTATATAGGCAAGCTTTGCTTCTTTCTCTTTGTGTTCGGAGTACCATGTCTACAACCAAAGCAGGAGCTAAGCTTGGGGAGGTTCCCTCCCCCACCAAGGTAAGTATTCTATCCATCCTTTCTAAAATTATATTCTAGATTTGTTTCACTCTAATCTCCCTTAATAATATAAATAAATAAATAAATAAAAATGCCAAAAAGATTTCCTTTTACACACATATGCTTCATAGACATTTATCTCCCTTGGAAATAATGAATAGTTGCTCGCTAAATATTTCTTTAGTGCTTAGTACACAACTTAAAATTTCTCTAAGTATGGATCACTTGGTTAACATGAAAACCATCATCAACCTAAACTTCTGTGGGTTGCAAGTACTTTCAACTAAGTCTAACGTGGTTATGGGATATGATTCATCCTAAGATGAGAGTTGCTATACTATTGTTCCAAATAAGTATAATTGTTGGAGTCTTTATTTCTAAAATAATAAAACACTTGATGTTTCCTCTATGGTGAAAATTCCTACCAAAGCCATATTCATTCTTTCATAAGCTTTCTACATATGCTACTTGCTTTGTGTTGAGCCTTGTCAAGTGCTGTTGACCCTTGTAGAGAGACTTATCATGCTCATAAGAACAAGTGCACGTACACATTACACATACACACGCTGCTTCTACACTAGAAGTACGCAAAAACATGCCATCCATCATCTCCACCAAATAAATATACTCCATGTCTTAAAATTTATGATCTCTCTCTAAATCTGCTTTCTATCAAAGAGACATTGGCCATACAAAAATAAAATGGACATATGCAAGTCCATAATATATAAAAAAATGAGAGAGCAAAGGCTCATGCAAAAAAAAAGAGAAAAAGAGAAAGAAAGAAAGAAGAAAGAAACATAGCCATGTCTCACAACGCTAAGCTAGGAGGAGAGATCAATAGTCAAATAAAGGAGTATCATTTACCAGTTTCCACACACTTGCACATCTTGATCTTAGAGCATGACACTTCTCTCCTTGGATCCAAGATTTGGCACTGCAACATATGCAAGGTAAGTATGCCATACTTTATCCCTACCTGAGCTCCACATAAGCCACGTAGATGTAGGAATAGAAGGCAACTTTACATATGCCTTGGTGAGGAAACCAACCACCACTTGAGTGACCAAGAGAGTACCATTTGAGGAACATTAAGTTTTTCTTTTGGAAACATTACAAAACCCTCCAACATGAAACTTGTGAGGAATGAGAAAAGTAGTGCTCAAATCAAAGGTGGTCCATCCCTCACTACTAAGGACAAGGAAGAAAGTCAAATGCCCCATGAAGGACTAAGGTAACAAGGGTGAGTTTTTCAATATTACTAAGTTGTCCATTCAAAGAGAAGCATTTCGTTGTGCACATAGTACTATGGAAATATGAAGCATAAAAGTAACTCCTGATCCATCGAGACTAAGTTTAAATTCTTTGTTCGGGACTAACAAAGGTTAAGCTTGGGGGATCTTGTTGACGATAAAAACACCCTTGTTTTACATCATCAAAACACTGTCAATAGTCTCAATTCAAGAGGAAGAACAACATCCCATGAACATATTTTACTCAATAACTAGTTCCAGCTGTACTTTGAGTATTTCTCTGCAGGACTTTGCAAATAAGACGAAAATGACACAGTTATGGTAAAAAGGCCAGGTCGGCCAACCTGCCAACTTGGGCCCACAACCATGCCATGGCACTTACCACGTCACCAATCCATGTGCCAACCTCAGGAGGCACCTGATTGGTCCATCAAGAGGTCACATGGATCGAATCGGTACAAGTTGGGCGTCACAACAAGATCCAGCCAAATGCCGAGGTCACTGACTAGTGGGACCCACGTAATGGACCCAGAGGAAGGCCGACATGTCATATGGTGGGGTCGGCCGACCCCTCCACTCACCTTCACCGACTTCGTCCCACCTTCTACATGTTGTGCACGTGTTGTTTCACCTCAGCCCTTGATGGAAAGGCGGTTCTAAGGTGGTTAGAACCAACGGTGGCAAGGCGACGTCACGCGGATCGATGATGTGGCGCTGGAGTAGCCCCTACTCCACCTTGGGCTATAAATACCCCCTTACCCCCTCTCATTTGAGAGTGTGGAGTGAAGTGAAGTATAGTGAAGGCAAAGCTCTAGGCAAGAGAGTGTAGTAGGATAGTCTAGTGTGGGAGTTAGAGTTGAGTCGAGCTACGCTCGGGATTCTGGAGCTGGTCTTCAAGAGTCTGGTATAGCTCTAGTTATCTTTTCTCTTGTATTCAGATCTTTACTTTATAATATATAGTTCTTTCTTTACTTTACTCTAGTATCTACTTTATTAGTATTTACTTAGTACAACTTTGCTCTAGTTATCTAGACTATAGTTGTAGTGATATAAGTCTAGCATATAGGTGCTTTATACTTAGTTTGTGGCTCAGCTCTGGTTCATATCGAACCCTCACCTGTATTCGATCATCGCCTGTTATAGGGTGCTCCAGTAGATCTGTGTAGCTACATCTAGAGTAGTAAGAGGAAGTGTAAGCGTGGTGCTTAGACTCGATCTTGCCTTTGGTTATCGCTTGCTGCACGGATTGTTTGTGGTAGCCAGTACGGTGGTGACAGCCCGTCTGGTCTTTGCATAGATCACCACGTGTTTATAGGCAAGTTCTTAAAAGGTAAGGCCCTAGTAAAATAGTAGCTTGTTAGCGGTGGTTTTGTCCACCACTTCTCATCTGCCTAGCATAGCATACTTGTTGTGTGAACCACAACTAGTTGTCTCATCTTTTGTGCTTAGATTCATACCACTAAAGTAAAGTTAGCATCATAGGATTCTTTTACTCACTCGTTGTCCTCCCACCTAGCTATACCTTACTAGTTATCTTTATTATCTTATTCTATATTGCCTAGTTAGCTTCACTCCAACCCTTTCTATCCCTTTTTGTTTACCCTACACATTGGTCGGGTACTAGATTGTGGTGAACATAGGATCTCTCTCTCACACACAATCCTTTTCTAGCTATTGCTTCCCTTGGGCTAAATATAAATAACGATACCTTGAATACTCCCGGGTGAAGTGCTACAAATGGTATATTCTCAGGCGCTATGAATCACCAATAGACATAAGATATACCCCTCTAGTATTTCTGGTGTCGTTGCTAAGATAGGTTCTAAATCTATTTCTAGTGACAACGTTAAGAAATACCAACACTGTCTTCGCGGTGTCTTTCTTGATTAGTCCTGTTACTCCACGTCTTCCTAGCAAAGCCGTTTTTATCATCTTCGCCCGAAACCCGGATCGCGTCCCTTTATCACAGATTTTATCGTTTCCCTGCGAGGCCAAGTCTTGCGAAGTCATTGCATACACTTGTTTTCCTCTTCTTTTACTCAGCTTGTCCGAATGTCCTGCAATCTTCAAAGTTCGGGATGAAAGTTTATGGAAATCAAAGTTAGAACCCTATGGCAGCCCCTCGTGGGCGAAGGCCGACTTCAAAGGCATGAAACCCACGAATCTTAAGTTTTTCCTCAAAACTTTGTTTCAACCAAAACATCATCCCAGACTTTGAAGTTGGACTTTAACTTCGCGAAAATCTTTGCTTAAAACTCTCTCTCTTTTTTTAATGGCTAGTTTGACTGTTTGACCAAAGTGGTCTATAAATAGTGGAGCACCCCCTGTTTTCTTTATCTTTTCAAAGAGGGGCCACCTTTTTGAAATTTTTCCCTGCGGCGCGAAGTCGAATTCTTTTCCTGTGGAGTCGTTGTTTTCCGAAGTCTCTTGACTAAGTCGAAGTTTGTGTCTTCATTCATTTTTGAAGTAAGTTTTTCCTCGAAGTTGTTTCCTTGACTTTATTCCTATATTTGTGTATTTGTAATAACGTTTTCCTGATTTTCCCAGGATGGTAGAAGTTGATGAAAATGTTGTTGGGTCTCAAGAAGAGGAAATAGGGCATTCTGAATCTCATAATGAAGATAATGAGAATTCTGAGGACGGGCTTAGCGATGTTTCTGCATCTGAGTCTGAGTTACTTCCTGATGACCGGATTTCACTTGTGTTCGGTCATAGCAAGATGACTGAAGCAGATTTTAAGACGATGGTTAAAGATGGAATTTTGAGGGAGGGTCAGTATAGACCGGCGGAGCCAAATGAGAAGACTCCAAAGCCTAAGCCAGATGAATGTGTTGTGTTCAAAGATTTATTCACAGCAGGGCTTCACATGCCTCCCCAGAATTTTCTTGAAGAGGTATTCAAGAAGTAGAATATTGAGATGCACCATCTGACTCCTAATGCAGTAATCAGATTGTCTGTTTTTATCTAGGCCGTGCGAAGCCAGAATGTTCAGCCAAATATAGACACTTTTTGTGCCTTGCACGAGCTGCACACTCAGTTTTGAAATAGGACCATTGAGCAACACAAGGTGCAATTATATTTCGGATGCTGTAGTTTTAAGACTGCTCGAGGTCAAAAACAAATTTCTCCTGCATCAAAGAATAAGTGGACAGGTGGATGGTACAACTATTGGTTTTATCACAAGGTACCCATGGTTGAGGAGAATCGTGGTAGGAAAGGTGTTGTTAAAAGTTACCCACTAGCTTCGCGCATGCATAGGGAGCGATTTGAATGCAAACCTAAGTTTTCTAAGTCTCAGAATTATGCTGAGTGTTTGAAGGCTTTTGGGAAGGTTGTTTCCCAACAATCTACTAGAGACCTTGTTGAAGAATATGTTGCTGCCGGGATTTGGCCACTTCATCTTGGATGGGACTTTCTTCGTTATCATACGAAGAGGATTAGAGAGAAGGACTACATTTTTCTAGATAGAGATACTGTCAGACCTTCAAAGTTTGAAGATGATGAGAAATTTGTTGCAACTGTTGAGAGTAAAGCTGTCGATTTGCTTGGGAAGTACCTCCATACAGAAAGGAAATTTATGGATGAAATCATTGGTAAAGATTATGTTAGGTTGAATAGGATATTTGACCTTGCGAAGATTACTTACAAGGTTCGCCCGCCTCCTGCTTATGCTCATGTAAAAGATAAGAAAGATTCTGATAAGAGCTTGAAGAGGAAGCAAAGTGATGTTGTGAAGTCAACTTCTTTGGCGAAGACTCCAAATGAAGGCCGTGGTTACTAAGCCGCGAGGTAAGAAGAAGGCTAAGAGGATAACAGAGGATTTGCTCGGAAACCTTGACCTTTCCAACAGTGAAGTTGATGCCTCAGCTCTTGGAACTTCTGCTCAAGACTTGGAGGTGAGAAAGATTTGCGAGACTTTTACTTCTACTGGGTTGACACCAGCATTACTTACTCCTCTTGCCGAATATTTATAGAATTTTGGCTCTTCGCAGAATTTTGCTACTTCGGGTGGTGATGGTGGTGGTGGTGATGCTATTGTGAGAGAGTCTTCTCCTACTGGTACTGCAACTCCTTCCTCACCTAGGTTTAGGCATTCAACTCCTATTCTTTCAACAGAGTTTACTTTGTCAACTTCTGCCTCATGTGATGATGATGCATTGCCTGAATTAGCGAAGTTAGCTAAAGATATTTATTTGAGTCATGTGTTAGTTGATTCAGAAAATCTTTCTTTAGTTCCTAAAACTTTGGTTTTCGAGAAAGTTGTTGAAGAAAATGTTGTTGGTGAACAATTTGGGGCTATGGAGAAGATAAACCGCAAAGCCCTCTTCTTGAGCCCCCGCGAAGGTATCGATGTTTCAAGGGCCATCCGATGTGCCAAAGGAAGCTACTCCAAGTATGAGTCTTTTACTTTTCTATTTTTATGCTATTATGGTTTTGTATTTTGTTGAAACTTACTTTTTTCTCTTTTTGTTTCTTCTTTTTGTAGAGAAAACTTTGACTGAGAGAGCTCATGAGGCAGTTAAAGTGATGAAAGAAAAACTTCATAAAAAAGGGACAAGAACTGCTGGTTTTTCTTTTGATGACTTTTCTGATGTCGAAGATGAAGAAGCCGAGCTTGATCAGCGAAGCCGTTTATCGGAGTCGCTGGTTAATGTTGAAGCTCAACAAAAGATTCCTTGTCCTCTAAAAGAAGGAGAGAAAGTTTGTAAGTTTATTGTCTGTTGAATTTTGTTAAGTTCATATGTTGTGTCTTATACTCCTGCTTAACACATTTTCCCCTTTTTAGCTCAATTCTTCCCTGATGCCCCGTCTTCGTCTAAAGACAAGACTGTTGATGTTGGTTCTATGAGAGATGTTATTGAAGATCATCCAACTCCACAAGTGGCAACTGATGTTCAAAATCCTTTGCCCGAAGATGTTTCTAAATCCTTAGAGAATACTTTGAAGTTTTTCTTGGACAGCGGAGTCAACTTAGATGCGTACAAGTTTGTTGGAGTGGGGATAGATAAACTTTGGGTGCTTCCTAAGAAGCCTGAGAAGCAATTATCGAAGTGCATTGATGATGCTTTTTCTGTCCCCGACGCTGAAGGAGAATTGGCAAAAAAGAACCCGCTGGAACTTGCTGATGCTGGCTTGAATTTGATGTACAAGGTATATTCCTATAGTATATTATTATTTTTCCTCGAAGCTGTTTGTTTGTACTTCGCTTTGATTTTTATTTTTTATTTTTTTGTAGGGTGTGCTAGTTCAGCGTGGACTTAGGAAATCTCTCGAGGATAGTAGAACTGCCTTTGCACTTCGTGAGAAATCTCTCTTATCCGAGATTGACTCGTTGAAATCTCAACTTGCGGCTAAGGAGGTGGAAAGAGGAAAGGCTGTGGATGACTGGCATACTCTTGATCGCCTATATCATGGCTCCTCAGATATTATCAAGGAAAAGGATAATGAGCTAGCAGTGGCAAAATCCACCATTGATACTCTTAGGAAGGAGAAAGCATTTTTGGAAAAGAAAAAGACCGAGACAGATGAGCTTATGCTGCGAAGGTTCAACAGGACATGGGAGTTGTGTAAGCAGGCTTATGAAAATTGGGGTGCTACTCCTGAGGATCCTAGCTGGGAGTTGGGGGAATATGACCCATTTTTCAGCTGGTTGTGCCGGCAATATGAGGATCTTGGTGTTGTTATCCGTGCCGCTTCCGATACAAGTGTCATGTATTCTACTCGGGCTTTGTTGCATCTTATGAAAGAGGCCAATGACCCATTGTATGAAACTTTTTTGCGGAATCTTCTTTTAAATTTCCCGGTGATGCAATCAACAAGATTTCTACTCGGACTCACATTCTCTCGCAAGAAATTCTTTGAGGAATATTGGTGCAAGTGTGGTCGTGAGCATTGCCTTGAGAAGGTTAAAGAAAAGCTGAAAAAGGTATTATATGGTTATTGTCATATATGTATTTTCTTATTAAAAACTTTTTTTTTTGTGATTTTTGCTTTTTGGCTTGTGACTTAGCTTTTAATAGATTGAATTTGACATTCTGAGGAGGAGGAGGCTTTGAAGAAGCCGAAAGAGGAGGAAGAGGAAAGGGCTCGTGAAGAAGAAGAAAGGAATCGAACAATGTCCGTAGGAACTAGTTATTTGGATTTGTTCTAGTTTTTTGTTTTGGGAGTTGTTGAGAGGAGATGAAACATGTTGCTTGAAAGTTTTGTAAACTTGTTAACTTATGGTTTCTATTGTTGCGAAGTTTATATCTTGGCGAAGAAAATTACGTGTTTTATCTTTGTCTATTTGTTCTAGTTTTGACTTTGAATATCCCCGCGCAGTTCCTCGAGTGAAGCCTGCGTAGGATATTGTTCCTATTATGCCTTTGATGATTGCTAAGGATAATTTTGTCTTTGAAACTTCGGAATTCTTGGAATGTTGCGAAGCTACTGGTGATGCGGACCTCGGTGTTTTCATTGATAAAAGTTTTAAGAAATCAAATGCGAAGTCCTCTTATAGGATGCCTAGAGTTGTCGATTTTAGTGTTGTTGGGTAGGTAATGTTTGTTTAATCAAGCGTTTTTTTTCTTGTGTCTTTCTTGTGCTTGTTCTTAGTTCTTGTATTTTTGTTTCAATCATCGTGCTCAAGTGCATCTCCAAGCTTTGTTCTTGGAGAAATTTTTTCAAGGCACTACTGATAAAATAATCAGCGAAATTGTTGAAGATATTCTCGAGTGAGGCAAAGAACTAGCGTTGCCTCTCAAGAATTTTGACAGGCTATGTTTTGTTTGAAAAATTTGTATATTTATGTTGTATGTATATTTGAATAAATGTCTTGTATGATACATTTCCATCTTTTGTAATTGAAGAAATTTTGTAACAAGGTTTTTGATTTTTTGAAAGTTTTTTGCTTTTGGTTTGAATTCAAAATTTTTCTCCTTAGAGAAATTTTGAAAACGCCGTCCCCCTTCTTTTGTGAAGTGGGAATGAAGACTTCGTTTTGAAGTCAAAATTTTCTCCTTAGAGAAATTTGAAAATGTCGCCCCCTTCTTTTTTGCGAAGTAGGAGCGAAGACTTTGTTTTGAAGTCAAAATTTTCTCCTTAGAGAAATTTGAAAACGGCATCCCCTTCTTTTTTTGTGGGAGCAAAGACTTCGTTTTGAAGTCAAAATTTTCTCCTTAGAGAAATTTGAAAACGCCGTCCCCTTCTTTTTTGCGAAGTGGGAGCGAAGACTTTGTTTTGAAGTCAAAATTTTCTCCTTAGAGAAACTCAGAGGTAATAATTTTAGTTTTTACTTAAAAATTATACCTACTTGTAAGTTGTGAATACTTTTTTTGCCGATGTTGAAGCATTTTTTGCTTTTCGGCTTTGGAAAAATAAAAAAAATAGTAAAGAATGCACAAGTTGGGGAAACTACTTTCTCATTTATATTTGATATGAGAATTTACAAGAGATTCTCGCCTCGTTAAAAACCAAAACCACTCACCCCGCGAAGGGTTTCCCCGAGTGGAAAAAAGAGTGCAACTCTTGATTGAAATTGATAAAGTGCTTCTAAAGGAATTGAATCTAACTTGCTTATTTACAAAAACTTGAAAAAAGAGAATTCTAGGGATAGTACTTGCGAAGATCCCTAATGTTCCATGTGTGGCTTAATTCTTCTCCCTTGAGATTCTCCAAGTGGTATGAGCCTTGCCTGTTTGATTTGGTTATGACGAAGGGTCCTTCCCACTTTCGTTGGAATTTTCCCACGGTGTCTTCGTTTCTTTTCCTCTTGAGCACGAAGTCTCCTGGTTGTAGTTCTCTTTTTACTACTTTCTTGTTGTACCATTTGCTTGTTTCTTCTTGGTACTTTCTCAAATTCAGCACCGCTTGGTTTCTTTCTTCTTCTAGCAAATCTTTGCTTGTCTCTTGGTCTTCTTCGCTTGTTATTCCCACATTTGTTCTTGGACCTTCGAACTAGATTTCTTCTGGAGTCATTGCTTCATCTCCATATAATAATTTGAATGGTGTAAATTTTGTTGATCTTGTTGTGGTTGTGTTGTGACTCCAAACAATCCTTGGTAGTTCTTCGACCCATTTTCCTTTTGGTAGTCCAACCAGATTTTTTGATATTCCCACACATATTATGCCATTTGCTCTTTCGACAGCTCCGTTTGATTGTGGGTATTCGATCGATGCGGCAAAAGTTGGATTCCCAAACTGTCACAATAACTTCTGAAATCTTCGCTATCAAATTGAGTTCCATTGTCCAAAGTTATGTGTCTAGGGACCCCAAATCTGCATATAATGTTTTGCCAAAGGAATTTCTTCATTGTTGTTGAGGACATGTTTGTGATTGGCTTCGCTTCTATCCATTTTGTGAAATATTCGACTGCTACAACTGCATATTGATAGTTGCCTTGAGTTGGGGGCAATTTTCCAATTATGTCTATTCCCCATCTTGCAAGTGGCCAGGTTGCAGGTTCTATATGTTGAATTGGATTTGCTGGAGCATTTGACTTTTTTGCTGAAATTTGGCAATTGTGGCAAGTTTTTACTATTTCCTTGCTATCTTTTTGAGCTGTTGGCCAATAGAACCCTTGTCTAAATGCTTTTCCTGCCATGGCTCTTGGGCCTGCATGATTCCCACATATTCCGCTATGTATTTCTTGAAGTAGTTCCTTTCCTTCTTCGATTGAGATGCATTTAAGTAATGGTTCACAAATGCCATGTTTGAAGAGTTGGTTGTCGATGAGCTTATAATTTCTTGTTTTGTGCTTCATTCTTATTTCTTCAACTTCGCTTTCTAGTTCATAGAATCCCCTTAGGAAGGCTATTATTGCTGATCTCCAATCTTCGCTTTGAATGATATGGATGTACTTTGGTTCTTCAATCTTTGCTTTGATCGAAGATTCTGAGAGTACTTGATAGAACACATCTGGTGGCAACTTTACTTTTTGGGCTGCTGCTTTTGCAATTTCATCTGCTTCTTCGTTGTTTGTTCTTGACATGCTTCGTACTGTGAAACCTTCGAAGTGTTTTTCTTGATCTCTGATGCTTTGCAGATATTTTGCTAATTCAGGGTCTTTTGCCTTGTAACTTTTCTCGACATGTCCTGCTACAACTTGTGAATCAGTCTTGATCAATATTTTTTGTACTCCCATTGCTCTTGCCTTGCGAAGCCCCAGCAATACTGTTTCATATTCCGCGATGTTGTTTCTGCATCGAAATTCTAATCTTGCTGCGTATTTCATCTTGACACCAGATGGCGAAGTGATTATTGCCGCTACTCTAGCCCTATTGGCACAAAATCCGTCTCCTGTGCCGCACACACTGACAAGCCGGAATAGCTAGCTTTATTCGACTGCCCGAGTGTCTTGTACCAAGGCGTGCTAGTCAATTTGACCTGTAAATTGACAAGGAGGTAAACGTGAGATCTGGAACTTGCCTGGTGTGACCAAGACAGTTCCGCATATACGGCTCTAGGGCCAATTGTAATGACATATAGCTATGAGAGCTATCTGTCAACAGATGATGAATGCATTCGGTAAGCATGTATAAAGATGTAAAGTAATAATAGTTGCCGAATGATCATATAAGACATGTTTGAACAAGTAAAGTCAATCATCAAGATATGATATCATAAAGCTCTATTGCATAGATTGAATTAATTGACAACATGATACATAAAGTAGGTAACTCATAAATATAAACCTAATCTAAATGACACATGCATAGGTTTCATCCAACTAGTTCGCCAAGACGCCTAGCCTTCCTAAACCCGTCAAGCTTAAACCCTTGCAAGCTAATCCACCGCATGATAGGACTTGCTACAGATCTAAACCACTTCCCACGACTAGATCAATCCACCGCATGATACAATCTAACCATGACAAGCTAAAAGCACGCATACACCTAAATAGATCTATAAATACTCATTACTCGTTGAGGCGTATATGCATAAACAAGTAAAGTACACATGCAAGCCTAATCTGAAGTAAAGACATGGATCTATTCCTATTAGTCCGCCGCACGACTAACCATCCTAAACCCTTTTTCGCCCTAACAAAGCAATCCACCGCATGATACACCGCAACAAGCTAATCCACCGCATGATACGGCTTGCCGAGACTAGACTCTAACGATAGGTAAACTTACACATGCAAGCTACAAGTAGATGCATAATCAGATTCGGCAAGTTTGCCGAATCGTGGTCCATGAAGAAGGAACTCACACGCAAAAACCTTAGCCCGCCGCACGACTCATGACTAAAACGTGTAATGAACCCACAACATGTAACAACTTAGATTGATCTAAGCTCGGCTACGATAAACAAATAGATCTAATGACACGATAAGATGAATATTGAAAGTATTGATGACATCTAGATCTAACAAAAGATAAAGCCGAGCCATATCAATCTAAATTCGCAAAAAAGTGTGTGCAATCATAATAAAATAAATAAGCGAGAAGCATGCACCACTGGTAACTTAATGAATTCACTAGATTGCCAAATCTAATGAAGCCGATAACTAGCTCCAAGCTAGACCTTAGCCTACCGCACAACTCATGATCTAACAAAGAACCCTCTTGCTCCATAGCCTAAATCCGCCGCAGACGATACTAAGCATGGTAACAAGACTACATGCAACATAATCTAAATCCGCCGCACGATACTAGACATGGTACAAGGTTGCCGGTACTTATGGAGGTCGACGGGTCGATGTATCCCCTCGCAGTAGATCGACGACACGACTGGACTCGAAAAGGGGTGGCGCGGAGCCGGTTTGTTGTTGTATTGATTTGGTAGATCGTTTTACAGTTGTCGGGGGTCTCATATTTATACCCTGGACTTGACACGAGTCCTAACTGACTACGAACAAGATAACGAAAATATCTAACTTAAGATACATTGTCCTCCAAGTCTTCTCGGAGTCTTGAGGTCGTACGTGACACGAACACTTCTCTTGGATATTCCTCCTCGAAGCTTTACGCTTGCCGAATCACCACGTACTCAATTCTTCCTCGGGCTCAGGCTCTTTAGCCGAATAGCAGCGGCTTCCCGAACGCTACAGCGCTACTGATGTCGCATCGCTAGCCGAATGACCTCCTTACCGAATTGTCACATGCCGGCCCACTCGTCATCCAAGCTTTACCAATTTTTGGTGTTAACATATGCCCCCTCAATTTTGGGGTAAAGATACCTCTTTTGCTCCGAAATTGACTAATCTGCCCCCTGCTCAGTCCAAGCTAGTACTGTTCATCAGTTCATTGCCTGGCCTCCCCCGCCTGGAAAATTCATAACCCTAGATTGCCGCCAGACTTCGATTCAAACTTCTTCATGGATTCCTTCAACTTGGTTTTAGAGGTAATCCTTATGCCTCCTTGTTAATTCGGCAATAGTTCTAATTCCGAATTCGTTCTTCTCATATGCGTCCACTTATTTCTCAAAGGAAAATGAGGACCAAATCCTGATCCCAACCGAAGCAAACCCATATATTTACTTTCTTAGGCCCAAAAGGAAACTCCGACCCACTTGAATTCATTGAGAAGGAAAGTCAGAGGATCTCTTTCAAATTTGACGTTTCCCTAAAGAAACAGTGGAAGAAGACGTTCAAAACTTGGCCGTTCCCCCCAATCTTAGGATGGCGCAACTGGTATAAGCGAATCTTGTCAGCCAAGTCTAGGAGCAGGAATTGGGATGCTCAGGACATATCTCAGTGCTTGGAATTGTCCCTGTCCAATACTCCCAAAAACGAAGATTTGTTGATAGCAGCAACTCACTTTTGGTCAAATGCCACTAACTCTTTTATCTTTGGCCATGGCCCAATGACTGTCACCCTGGCCGATGTATTCATGATGACTGGCCTGAACATTACTGAAGAAGTACATCCTTGGAAATACCAGTATGGTAGTAGTCAGACAGCTATAAAAACTGATGATCCCTGGTCAAGACACATCGAGTCATACATGAAGGAAGGTCCTATTGCTGATAAAGAATATAAAGCTTTCCTGAATTTCTGGCTATGCAGATTTGTGTTCTGTGGTAAATCCAATGAACCTATGCTGAATCATATAGTCATGGCTGAAGATCTAGCGGCCAACAAAACAATTGCCCTGGGCAAATATCTTCTGGGTGCAACTTACCACATGATGCATCAGATCACTACCCAAATGTTTGAGAGAAAGGGCATTTCCTGTGCGAATGGCCCTTGGTGGTTGGTCCAGATGTGGTTGCAATTGTACGTGCACAAGCTGATCAGGGGGGACTTGCACACTTTGTCTTTTCCTTCAGTCAACTATGCTGAAGACGAGGAAGCAATAACCAAGGCATGCCAAACTTACGGAGAAGCTGCATCTGCTATCGTCATCAACAAGAATATTGGCCAATTCTTTAAAATTTTCTACAAGGGTTTTGTAGAAGTCCTTTGGTTTCCTTATGAAGAGTGTGAAAACCTCATCTTTCCTTGCAAATTCAATTATGAGCTTGGCTGTGATGACAATTTATCAACAGAGATCTTCAATGCAATCATCAAACCATGCATTCTGCCCTCAGAATTCCATAATGGAAGGCTAGTGAAGCCTACTTATGAATTCCACAACCCAAATATGGCAGCAAGACAATTGGGATGTGGTCAATTGCCCCCAAGGCTATTCTTCTCCAGAGTCATAAAGCCAAGGGAAACTGGGGTTTTGGATGAGATGGCTAAGTATGAAGACCTAGAAGTGTCGACCCATTTTTCTGTGGCATTACTCTAGTTTTTATAGTGTAAAGGAGAGATAATGTGTACAATACGTGTCGTGTACAAACGCTAAGGTGTCTATCATCCGGGGCCGTAGGCGTATCGTGCCCGAGCCCGGACCTCGGGCTCCCTGGAGGGAGTGTCCTAGTGAGGACGCGCGTCCCTGTATCTCCTGCGTGCGTGTCCGTCGCCCGAAGGGGGGTCTCCCGAGGACCCAATGGGGATCCTCTGATCCCAACACGAATCTTGGCTTGTCTAGGTTGCGTCGTGGTGTGGTGTCAATATCCCGAGGGTCCTTGGACATGTGTCGAGGAGGTGGAGTCGTTAAGCAAATGAATAGTGCTGTCATGTTTTCCTGTGCACGGTGGCGTGTGAGGTAACCGCTCCCTTTACGTCCCATTAACGTGGGATGCGAGGAGATAACGGGGCAGGTGAATCGACAAGGCAATCGATTGCCCTGTCTCCGCGGCCTGTGAAGCAGGGGCATTAAATGCGGCTGCCCCCCACTACCCGGCTGGTATTCCCAAGGTGCGCCCGAGGCTATATGCCTTGAGAGGGAGAGAGAGGAGAACAAGCAGTTCGGGCGCTCCTACCCTCGGGCGAGGCGGAGAAGTCTCGCCCGGGAGTCCCGATCCTCGAGCAAGACAGAGACTACCTTCAGGGAACCTCTGCCCTCGGGCGAGGCGGAACTAGGCCCCCGGGGTTCTCTGATCCTCGGGTTAGGAGCAGGTTGTGGTGCGAGCAGGCTTTGTGGGCTGGTATTGTCCCACTATGGGCCGATTCGGGCCATATATTGATGGGTCATAACAAGCCTGTTACGTAGATTGTTTTTCTAGTTCCCCTTCTCCATACTCTCGTTGGTCAAAACGGCACTATTTTCAGAACGTCTAGACGTCACCCTGGACCCTCTTGGCCTGGCTGGGGGTGATTTTGGTGAGTTGGGCTTCGTTGGATGAGTATTTGGAGATGAGCTACTTTGGGCCTCTTGTTGGGCCGAAAAGGTGTCCCGTATGTTAATTCCTCTGGGCTTGTAGATCTGTTGGCCACGGGCCGGTCTTCGTCCTTCCGGCTGTCTCCTAGCCCAGGATACGTCTTGGGTTGTAAGGCCCGGTGTCGTCTTCCCACCAGTCCTCCTTTTTGGGCTTTTGGGTCGTACCATCCCTCTTGGGCTTATTTTATCCGTGGGCCGATTATTTTGGTCCCCGACAGTAGCCCCCGAGCCCCCGAGGGAGTATGATGACTCGTTCGGGGGTTGGTAGTCGCCTTTTGGTTTCGGTCTACTTTTGGTCTCAGAACGGGTGCGCGCGAGTGCACCCGTTGGGTGTAGCCCCCGAGGCCTCAGAGGAATATTTAATTCCTTAGAGGGCTTTTATTACGCACTGGTAAGATCTGAACTACCCACTAATTTGTGCAAATGTGCATGGGATGTCCGAGATGCGGGGGCAGCCCAGAGCCCGCGCTTATGTGCGCAAGGTCGTTCCAAACTTCCTTGTCTTTTTATTTACGCTCCTCTGTCGCCCTTCCTGGAAGGGAGGAGGAGGGGAGTTGTGCCATACTGCCCTGAAAGCCGAGCATGGCATACCCCGTTGAGCGTTGTAACAGGAAATCTAAGCGGAGTGCCCGTGCCCCCGCCGGAGCAGGGGTCGGCTGTGTGGTCTAGGACGCACCCCATGAGAACTCTCGGGCCTCCTAGTAGATCCCGGGTTCCGACAGGTCGGACCCCGAGGGCCAGCGGGCCTCCCACGGATGGGACATCTCTATAAGCGGTTACCATGAATCTTAGATACATCCAGGAAATCCCGAGCTCCTGAGAGCTCAGGCTCGGCCGGTTGTGCATTTCCCTTCGGTCCCTTGCTCGGTTGTCCTGAGGCAGTTGTAGAAGCCCGGAGGGCCCAGCTTTAGATCTCCTGGACCGTACAATGAGCACATGGCCCGGCGTTCCCCTCTGGGGATTTCGCATTGCGGTGATGTTTCGTTCCTGCCCGAGGGCTCGGAAGCGCCTCCCCGGGGGGGGCATTTGAGTCAATCAGCCTGTGGCTTTGTGTTGACATTTCTTAGCGCAATCAATGGAAACAGGTATAAAACCCATCCCCAATAACAGCGCCAGAAATGCGCCGCTGACATCCCCAAGTGAAACCACCATGTCGGTGATCCGAATGGGAACGTCAACGGGATAGATCTTGCCATCTTAGATATTTCATCCGCAAGCGTACGGATCTATCATTGTAGCATTTCACCCGGAAGTATTCAGGGTATCGTTATTTATATTTTCCCAAAGGAAGGCATGTGTTTAATAAGCTAGCATGGCATCTGAATAGAGGAACACGTGTTTGCTTAGACCAATTTGTTCATAATAGGGGTAAGCAATAACGGTTTATGGATAGTGTGACACACACTTAAGAATCCACCAGCAAAGGATAAAGAAAATAGATAAAGAATAAATGAATAACCTAATGGAGTAATTCTAATGTATCTAGTCATGGCCGTACAAATGAATAGTTAGGATCATATGCAAACATGATTTAAGCATGGTTAGGTCTAGGATACCGGGGAGACCCCACCAGGAAGTCTGCTTCCCCACGAGGCATTTACGAACTCCTACATCACATGTGAACGTGGGGGGATTTCAAGGGACGGTCAAGGCTTGTCACGACCCAGCCGCCTACCCCCTCAACCGTGGCATGCTCTCATATTCGCAGGTGTCATAATACCCGGGCACCATGCCCGCATATCAGAGCACTACTCTTGTCCCCCCAGGATCCCCACTCGTCGAATGGATGGACTAGAACAAGAGCAAACCCGAAGGAACAACGAACCGATATCCCACCTCTAATCAAGTTAGGCATATGATGATCGATGATGAACTGATATGAACATGTCAAGATTATGATATGTAAACTATATGCTAGTTCATATACCAACACAAGAACATGAACAAAACTATACTCTAGTTCATAAGTTAGGCCAAGAACATAGATATAAGACTTGTAAATAGAAGAATGCTCCATAGAGAAGATATATTACCAAGGCACTTTCTTCTAGGAGACAAGCCCTCCTTGTAGCTCTTCTACTCCAAGTGCTAACCAAGAACTAAGAAGAAGAAGAAGAAGTAGAAGAAGAGAGAGAGGTAGAGGTGGTAGAGAGAGGAAGAATCTTTGGTTCTTTGGACTCCAAGTGGTGTGTGTTGAGAGAGGAAGAGAGGGGGACTACTTATACACTTGGAGGAGGGGCCTAAGTGCTAATTTACACCAAAACCGACCTGGTACACCTTCCTAAACAGACCAAACCGACCATCCCACGTCGGTAACCCCCAGAAGGAAGGTCAATGAACCGCCTCCCCGAGGCCGGGGCGAAAAAACCGCCTCGGGGGGGGGGCGGCCGCACCAAGGGTGTAGCGCACCCCCGGGCTCGGCTTGGCCCGAGTCTCGGTGGGCTGGCGTCCTTCGTCTTGAAAAGTTGTGAGCCGGGCTTTGCTCGGCCCAATTTTGATGTTTTGGGTCGATTTGCTCCTGGGCTTGTGTTTTGCAATAATGCGCTTCCCCGGATGGCGTACTTTGGTCGTATTTCCACTGTATTTATTATAAATACTACAAAATACATTTTGAACACTACGGTGGAAATATGTTAGTAATAAATGTATATGAGTATAAAAGGTATAGTTTTACTCCCTTTATGGTAGTAAGTTGGGGAAAAATATGTCGTTGGTGACCGTTAACAAACTCCCCCAAGCTTACCCTTTGCACATCCTCGAGCAAAAGATAATTACTTGGTTGTTGATCAGGAGTTGCTACTATGCCGATTACATTTCGCAAGTGCCAGGGTTATAATAAGATTTTCTACTAGAGTTTGAATAAAATGGCACATCTTTTTCTCACCCTTTATTACCTTTCATCGTAGCGGGGCTTTTTAGCTTTTCTCAATGTCTTGGGCGGTTGCCAGATAGAACGGTTATAACAGAAATACTTTTTCATTCATCCTTTTGATCAACTTTCTCATCCGGGATTTATTTAAGTTCTATTTTATTTTTTTCGAGAAAGTATGGGCTTTATTGCTATGTATATATATATATATATTTTTTTTGGAGAGGTGGGCTCTACTCGCCCTAGACTTTTGTCTTTTATTTCCTCTCTTTCTTTTTTTTCTCTCTTTTTTTTTGGAGATGTGGGCTCTACTCGCCCTCAGACACATGTCCATTTTTCATCTCTTTTTCTTTTTCTCTTTTTTTTTAGCATAGCCCATATCATTTCTCTTTTCTTTCAAATTAGATTCCTGGATGTCAAGTTTCTCTTTTTGGATGAAATCATAGCAAATCTATTTGTACCATATCATACTTGGCAACAACTTAGACTAGATAAAGCTTATGCAACCCACATGAATCAGGTTTTTTCAGGATGAGTTTTTAGACTTAGCCACTAAACCCAAACTTTAGAGAAATTCGAATTATAAACTAGGCACAGGCAAAACATAAGACAGCAGCAATTATTCATCATTTCAACAAGGGAATAAATCTAAACATTTTCATAGCTCATATGTATAGACATGAAAGCATAAGAAGAGCTACTTATTCTATTTTTTGGAATTTTTTTTAGTTTTATTCATTTTTCATTTTTTTAGATGCAAGATTGCTGAAATTTAAACATGCTGAAAATAAAATAAAATTTGATGAAAGTAAATATGCAATGCAATGTTACCTGCGGGGGTCCTCCCCCAAGCTATCTGGAGGCCTACTGATCGGGATCAAAGCCTTGGTGCCTCCAGAATGCTTCCTCGCGTGCGTTGCGAGTAGCCATGTTGGACTCCAATTGGGTCCATCTCTGCCGACTCGCTTTGCTCCCGATTCTCGCCGCCATCATGCGGTGTTTTGCACATGGGTATTGAGCGTGTGCTCAATGTTCCTAGTGCGGACGCCGAGGTGCTGCATTTGGATACCGATAGCCTCCACCCCTTGTGGTGGCTGCCTCAGGCTTTGGATCGGGCGGGGGCATATCGTCGGAGCTATCGCCAACGTCAAACCGCGGCCCTCCATGCTATCAGATCTCCTTCGGGCCACTCGGTGGTACCGAAACCCGAGGCGGCGGCTCCCACCTAGGATCATACCGGGTATTACCCCTGGGGTCCCCATAGGATAAGGCCATGCTGCCCGGAACATCGGGTGTAGGCCGTGGGCGCGTGGCGTGGCGTGGCGTGAAGTAGGGCTCATGGGAGGAGGATCCAACCTCCGGTCTCCTGACACTGCGGGTGGAACTAATAGGGGTATCTTTCCTGTGCAAGCTATCAGCAGTCTCGAGCTCAAATGTTAGTGCCTGGTTTTCATACAACTATAAGTCCGGGTTAGGTAACCGAACTATAGTTGCATAGCCAGGGAAAAGATGACCAAGCTCGCCAGATGGTAAAATCTTAATTAAATGGCCCTGCACAAGCTGCGTGACAGTCCAATAATCCCTAGGTGAGGAAATGTACTCTATCTGCTGATCATCCAAAGCTCCAATCGCAGAAGCGAGGCGTGTGATAAGGGATGTGCAGGTGACAGGAACAACAACTTTTGTGATAATATGTAAAAAGTTCCTGCACATCTCTATCACTGGAGCTACTTTCACCTTGTGGACTATAGCATAGAGTAATTTCAGTTCAATTTCATTCACCCATCTAACCCCGTGCCTAGGAAACAAAGTTAGTGAGATCCAGCAATGGATATATCTAAGTGATGGGTGCTGGATCTGTGAGTGGCGAGGTTTGAAAGCACCGGCCTCATGAGCACCGGATATCTCCTCCCAAAAGTGATTCCTAACAAAGCCGGGAAGAGCAGCATCTATGTCTAGTGCACATCTATAGCTAAAACCCCAGTGACGAGCTAGATCCACCCACGTAACATGATAAGGTTTACCAAAGAGGCGGAAAGAAATTCCTAGCTGGTCCTCTACTAGTGTGCATAAGAACTGGATTGTCAGGAGGCGAGAACCTTCCTCCTCGAGAGGGGGAATATCCTGCCACCCGACTGCTCTCCAAAGGATAGGGAATTCATCGTCCATACCTGTTTGTTCGACGAGCTCGGGGTCGAGTCCGGGTGTGTGCTGGAACACACGGTCCTTGAGTAGGAGATATGCTTGCATCTCCCGATCTCCACGGATGTCGAGGTACGGCGCGTCGGCTTCGTCGATTGTCGGGGGAGCTTGTGCTTCTTCCTCCCCAACGGGTGCAGCGTCTTCTTGCATGGGGGAGCCTTCGAGATTGTCGAAGTTGAGGGCGGAGCTTGTGCTTGTATGCCGTGAGCTTTGCCTTGACGATCGCCTCAACCCGTTGAAGACTCCTTTGACCTTCTTCATGGCTACTGCAAAAACACTTGGGCGAAGACCTCGGGTGTGCAAGGGTTAGTTGAAAGTATGAACTTCCACACCCGCGATCTTGCTTGGCACAATGTTTTTGGTGGAGAAAATAGAGTGTGGAGCAAGTGGGAGAGAGTGTGAGAGTGAGAAAGAGTGAAAATGGGAGGTGTGTGCTCTCACACCGGTGCTCGGGCTATTTATAGCCGAGCTAACGGCTGGCGCGCGTTGCACAACGGATAGGAGCCGTTGGTGCAAAGGGGCCGGGGCGCGGCGCCGGCCAGGGGTGCGGGCGCACCTTGGGGCGCGCGCGCACTCGCCCGGGCGGCAAGAAGCCAAAGGCTTTGGTCGGGCGTGCTCAACGGTCATGAAAAGTTTGTGACCGTTGTTTGCTCGCTACCGGTTCGGCCGTTTTCTTCCCTTTTTGATTTTCTCCAAAAATTTTCAAAAATAAATTTATTTTTTAAATAGAAAAATTATTTAAGAGTATTTTTGTGTATACTTTTTGTGTAGGAAATATTTTTCTTTATTTTTCATGAAAGAATTTATTTTATTTATAAAGACCTTTATTTTAGCTTTTCAAAATATTTATTTATAGATTTTATGTAATAAATATTTTTGTTTATTTTGATAATAAAATATTTTATAAAATATTTATATATATATATATATATTTTTTGAGGGCAGGTTATTTATAGTCACTGTCGACTCTCCCCCTTAGCATCGGGAGAGAGAGTACCGCTCGGGGGGGTCTCGGAGTCGATCCTCCAACATTCCACACCGGTTTTGATGATGATGATATCCGGTGTGTTGTTGCTTGTACCCGATGAATGGGCACTTGACCGCCTTTTATCTCGACATGGAAGATGATGAAGCCCTTCCCCGTGATCGATGTCGCTTTTGGTCAGTATAGAGAAATGGTCTCCCGGGGAGGAGAGACACATCCTCTTTTGGACCCATGTCAAGGATCACGAAGTCTCGTGGGGATGTACTCATCTTTGATTTTAATCAACATGTCTTCGAGAATTCCCTCGGGCCGCCGTGTTGTTTGATCTGCCATTTGGAGGACAAATCTTGCAGGAGCAAGTGTCCCTCCATGGATTCTGTCGAAGGTGGCCTTGGACATCACATTAATATTGGCCCCTAAGTCACAAAATGCATTGGCGGTTGTGGGGGCCAATGGCACACCCCGATGATCGGACGCCCGTGGTCTCCCTTTTTGGCAATAAACGGCGAGTCCACGGGGATCTTTGCTAGCTCGGTGGGTTGACTGAGCCTCAGTGATATCATGTTGACTGACTCGTGCGGGACCTCAGGTTGCCCCGGGATCCTACCCGAGTCATTAACTGGTACTTGAGCAGCAATTTGGGCCACCGTGTGTCTCTATCATCTTGTTGAAACCGAAGTTGGTTCTTCACACCGACGCCAACCCTTCGAGCTTATTATTCACTCCTTCAAGGATTTTGTCTTGATGGCTCATCTTTTTGGTGAGATTTTCGTTGATCTTGGCTTGGCCCAATACCAGGTCCTTGAGTGAAGGCTGACCAGGGTTATAATTGGAGTTGTACCCCGATTGCCTTGGAAGGGTGGCTGGACTGGTTGTTCCAGCCTTGCTGAGGTTGGCGATACCGTTCTTTCGTTGTTGATGAATGCAGCTTCTTCACGGGTCTCAGGGCAATTATCCCCTGAGTGGCCAACTTCACCACATGTCTCACAGGTCATGTGAGCATCTGTGGCGTAAACTGGGCGCTGCTGGGTAGTAGAGTCTATGCTGCGCTCCTCCAGCTTCTTCAGCAAAAGATTCATTTTTGCGGCAAGCATATCCGCCTCCTTCACGGTGTGCATGCCTTTTTGTGTTTTGGCTAGGGTTCTGTCTTTCCCCTAGCTCTGGTTTGCCACCATTTTGTCGATCAGGGCTGTTGCCTGATCGATGGTGAGCGATAAGAATGCGTCACCAGCAGCGGCGTCGAGGTGCCCCTTCGATATGGCCGTGAGACCATTGTAGAAGTTCTGGAGCACCAGCCAGTTCTCCATCCCGTGGTGCGGGCATGCTAGAATGTATTCTTGCAGCCTTTCCCACGCCTCCGGAATGGGTTCCATTGATGTCTGCTGGAAATTGGCGATTCTTCCCCTCAGGGCATTGGTTTTGCCCATGGGGAAGAACTTAGCCAGGAACGCCGTGGAGCACTTAGCCCATGTGCTGACTGCTTCCTTGTCCTTGTAGAACCACTGTTTCGCCTTCCCCACGAGGGAGAAAGGGAACAAGCGGAGCCTGATGATATCGGGTTCGACGTCCTTGATAACAATTGTGTCGCACAACTCAAGGAAGTGTTGGAGATGAGCGTTGGCGTCCTCGCTAGGCAGTCCATAGAATGGACCGGCCCGCACCATGGTGATCGCCCCAAAGGCGTAGTTCAAAGTTCTTGTTCGCCACATTAACCACCGCCCTGGGCACGCGTTGGTGATGGCGGGGGTAGAGAAATCGCGCGGCGACTTCCGGGCCATAGCTTGTGGTTCGGTTGGTGCGGGGATGTCGGTCTCGACCGTCGGGGTTCCTACCGAAGAAGAAGCGGTACAAGACCTGTTCTTCCTTAGGAGAGCCTCGGATCGAGATGATGTTTTGCCGGCAGCTTGGAAACCCGACATACACTATCCCGTTTTCATCCACAACAGGAGAAAACATAAAGATTAGCCTTGTATGAGCAAATGGTAGCCACGCATTACAGTTCATATTCATAGCAGCCTAGTTTATTGTTTTTTTTCACAATGCCTTCCCGGCAACGGCGCCTTTAAATGCTTGTTGACATTTCTTAGCGCAATCAATGGAAACAGTATAAAACCCATCCCCAATAACAGCGCTTTAAATGCGCCGCCGACATCCCCAAGTGAAACCACCATGTGGGTGATCCGAATGGGAACGTCAACGGGATAGATCTTGCCATCTTAGATATTTCATCCGCAAGCGCACGGATCTATCATTGTAGCATTTCACCGGAAGTATTTAGGGTATCGTTATTTATATTTTCCCAAAGGAAGGCATGTGTTTAATAAGCTAGCATGGCATCTCGAATAGAGGAACACGTGTTTGCTTAGACCAATTTGTTCATAACAGGGGTAAGCAATAAAGGGTTTATGGATAGTGTGACACACACTTAAGAATCCACCAGCAAAGGATAAAGAAAATAGATAAAGAATAAATGAATAACCTAATGGAGTAATTCTAATGTATCTAGTCATGGCCATACAAATGAATAGTTAGGATCATATGCAAACATGATTTAAGCATGGTTAGGTCTAGGATACCGGGAGACCCCCACCAGAAGTCCGCTTCCCACCGAGGCATTTACGAACTCCTACATCACATGCGAACGTGGGGGATTTCAAGGGACGGTCAAGGCTTGTCACGACCTAGCCGCCTACCCCCTCAACCATGGCATGCTCTCATATTCGATTGGTGTCGTAATACCCGGGCACCATGCCCGCATATCAGAGCACTACTCTTGTCCCCCAGGATCCCCACTCGTCGAATGGACGGACTAGAACAAGAGCAAACCCGAAGGAACACTATGTAAAAAAGGCTAATAACCGCGGTGAGCCCGAGAGACGCCGCTAATAACGGCGTCTATGTTGTGACATTATCGACGCGCTGGCCGGGGCGAAGCGCCGATAATAGCGGCGTCGGATGGTCCCCGCGGGACCAATACGCGTCGATAATAGGAGGTCATTACGCACGGCGTGTTCATGTAACGCGTCTATTTTCTTAATCCGCACGCGTGTTTTCCTTGGTCGGGCACGCACGCGCGGCTATGGCAGACGCTTTTGAAACCGAAAGTGTCTGCGCAGAATTCAACGTATCTCGACACGCCGCGTTTCATTACAGCGCATTTTTTGAGACCGATCGACCGTGGATGCAACCCCTAATTCAGACGCGTTTTGCTTACGGACACCTTTTCGCGCTGCCCGCCCTGCATCGCTACGAGTATTACGTGACGCGGCGTGGATTCATAGACTCGCGGCGTGGTCGATAACCGTCCGTGTTGCTTGACACGGCATGCACGCTGCGTCCGCAGATACCGACGCTTGGAACATACAAGGGTCTCAGAACGCCACGCAAATTAAAGTCGCGTTTATTTTTAGACGAAGTTGTGTTAGGAGGTGTCTCGACATGTCGCAACCACTACCGACGCGTTTATTTTTAGACGAAGTTATATTAGGAGGAGGTGTACGTACATGTCGCAGCCCACTAGCGACGCGTTTATTTTCGCAGACGAGATGTGTTAGCGGTGTTCGTACATGTCGCAACCGCTACCGACGCTACGGTCATTTATAGACGTGTGTTGTCGCTAGATGTCCCGTGCAGGCTGCTTTGCTGGTATTGCGGACACGCATTAGAAACGAGACGCCGCTGGGTGGTGCGGCGTGCTCGTGAATCGTCGCATGTTACGCCGCGGCGTTGTCGCCGTAGTCCAATGGGGTGTAATACGTGGTGTCCGCAAGCGTTGCGCGCACATGTCGCTGAGCAGATGCTCGGCAGGTGCACGCGCATGTATTTGTCTCGAGTCTTCACGCGCCCGTCCTACTAGAGACGATGGATGTTGACACACGCGCTCCGAAATGACTGAATTTGGCCGGGCTCGCATCCGGTTTTGAACGGCCTCGGCCGACGGCCTTCCTTTGGGGCTGAATGTTAGCCCGTTCTCATGTGGTACAACGAGCCGGGGCTGTTTTCCGCTGCGTTGCCACACACTTCAACACCGTCTCTCTCTCTCCGTGGTGGTGGCGGCGGAGGAGCGTGACGCACAGGGGCCGGTGCGCGTTGGTTTGTGCTCCGCCACCGCCATATCGAGCCGTAGGTACTCGCGGGCGTGCTTAGAGCTCTCCTCCTTTGTCACCGGCCTTCCTTTGGGCCTGAATTTGGACTGGATGTTAGGCCCGTTCTCTTGTGGTACAACGAGCCGGGCCGTTTTCCCGCTACATAGTTATTCTGCACGCGCGTCGACTAGAGACGATGGATGTCGGTATGCGTGTGTAAGTGGATCGGCCTGTCACGCGACGCGGCGCCACGCTCGTTGGGATACAGCGCCGTATGTGGTACCATGTGTCCGTAACTATAGTACTCCTACCTAGTAAAGCGTATATGTGTGGTTATCCGTTAGCGGCGATTCTTTTAGTACGTGCGCATTTGTACCTTGTACGTGCGTTTGGGTTAGCCTTTCGGGTTATCGCGGATATATATAAGGCGTTGCTGCCACACACTTGAGCACCATCTCTCTCTCGGGCGGTGGCGGCACACCGCAGGGGGGCAGCGGAGGAGCGCGACGCACGGGACGGCGGCCGCGTTGGTGTGTGCTCCGCCATATCAGCCGTAAGTACCGCGGGCGTGCTTAGAGCTCTCCTCCTTTGTCACCGCGTTCCTCTCCCGGCATTATATTGGTGCTCGTGGCGTTTTCAGCGAAAGCGACACAAGAAGGGCGTACGTGTGCTCCGGCCGCCATCTTCGTGTCGAGGCGTGCTCCGCCGCCCCCGCAGGGGATTTCGCCGGTGGCGGGCCGTGCTCCGCCCCTCTGCAGGGGGTCACCGACGGTGGTCGCCGATCTCCGAATCGTAGGTGAGCAAAACCTAGCTACGACGCTTCTAATTAAAATACAATAGTGCTTCGCGATCGATTAATGTATAATGGCTGAGATAGAATTAAAGCATCTAGTTGTTGGCAACAATATCTTGACTTAAATTGGCCGAGGATTTCTTCCATTTCCACCATGCTTAATTTTGTAGACGATGGGGATCGGCCACCGGATGTACCGTGAGACGCGACGGTCGTGAGTACATAGATGGGTTGATATCTTTCCTAGCTGCCGCGGAGGCCGATATGCGCGAGACCCGATGCCGGGTTTGTGGTGCCCATGTGTGGACCGCAAGAACCGATGCAATACTGAAGTTCGTTTACGTCCATGCCCACCTAATCCTTCGAGGTTTCATGGCTGGGTACACAAGTTGGAACAAGCATGGAGAAGGTGTCAACGACGGAGAACAAGCGCAGGTTCCTGAAAGTGGTGCCGGTGGCGAGGAAGAAGCGACATTTGAGGATGAGGAAATAATTATCGATGATGAAGTAGCAGAGCTTGCGCGAGCCCCCGTCCCTACTATTGAGGATATGGACAAGTTGCCGCGTGATGGCATGGGCTACAATGAATACACCGCTGAAGAGTTGAAGAAGCTGGAACAACTCTTGAAAGATATGAGGACACCACTCTGTTCGACTAGCAGAAAAAGTTTTTCCAAGCTATCTGGTACACTAAAGCTTCTCCAACTCAAGGCAGAGAACCATTGACCGACAAGAGCTTTAGACAATTGCTAGGGGGTGATTGGGGATATGCTTCCCCACGTAATGTGTTGCCAAAGACGACATATGAGGCCAAAAAGATCGTTTGTCCACCGGGATTGAAGTTCGAGAAAATTCATGCTTGCATGTATGATCGCATCCTCGTCCGGGGTGACTATGCAAATCTTGCCGCATGCCCCAAGTGTAAAACCTCTCGTTACAAACGAACAACCGATGATGGTGAAGAAGGCGGGGAGGTGCGCCGTAAAAGTTCCTCGGAAGGTTGCATGGTACTTTCCAATAATTCCTCGCCTAAAACGCGTCTTTTTGCAACCTCCGAGGACGCACGACCGATGACATGGCACTCGGATGGCCGAAAGCGTGATGATTATATAAGGCACCCAAAGCCAGATGGTATTCAAGTGGTGGGACATTGATCACAAACATAAAACTTTTTCTCGATGACCCAAGGAATATTCGGTTTGCACCGAAAGCACGGATGGCATGAACCCCTTTGGTAACATGAGTAGCACACAAAGTGTCCGGCCGGTGCTATTAACTATCTACAATCTTCCACCGTGGTCGTGTGTAACACGAGGAGGTACATGATGATGTCGATCTTGATCTCGGTCCTCATCGCCGTGTATTGACATCGATGTGTACCGAGGTCGCTTGTTGACGATCTCAAGGAGCTCGGAAAGAGGGTGGTGTCGTGTGTGTACGATGCTTACAAGAAAGAGCGCTTCAATTTACGTGCCCCGCTCTTCACCACAATCACCGATATTCCAGACACCGTAGCATGTCCGGGCAGAGAGCAAAGGAGAGAAAGACGCTTTCATTGCTTAGACGACACCGAGACCGCTTTGGCTGAATAACTCAAAGAAGAGGGTTTATGTAAAGCACCGACGTTTCCTTCCTACAAAGCATCCATACCGTGAGATGAAACGCCGTTTGATGGGACGAAGGAGAAAGCAAATGCACCAAGGCATTTCAATGGGGAACAGGTCTACGAAAGGGGTGGTAAAGGATATGACCGCCCCCGCCTAACGAACCAAAGGAAACAAAGAGAAAGAGAAAGAGAAAGAGAAAGCAGCTCGAAGAGCCGTAAACCGCAAAAAGCCTGCCCGATAAGAAGAGGTGGAAGAAAATGTCAATCCTATGGGAGCTACCTTATTGGAAAGACATAGCGGTTCGCCACAAAGCATAGATATCATGCATGTGAAAAAGAACGTCTTTGGAAGTTTGCTTGGGACACTCATGAATGACAAATGGAAATCGAAGGACCATGATAAAGCAAGAGCTGACCTAGAGGAGATGGACATAAGGCCCGAGCTCCTTCCTAACGACGAAAAACCGGTGCCCGTCCACCTTTGTCCGCCGTGAAACCCGACTGGCCGAGAGAAGCAGAGTTGTGCGACTTCTTTTCGTAGTGTCAAACTTCCTCCGGATACGCAGCCCAGGTCCGAAAACTTGTGCCTGCTAAAGAGAACAAAATGCTTCCGATGAAGGCTCACGATTGCGATGTCATGCTCACGACGATGCTTGCAGTCGGGATCCAAAACATATTGCCGGAAAAGGTCCGAAAGGCTATCATCAGCCCCTGCGCCTTCTTTAATGCAATCTCTCGTAAGGTGATCGACGAACTAAAAACTGAACGATCTTGAAAAGAACATGTGTGACACGATGTGTCTCCTTGAGGCTTACTTCCCGCCGACTTTCTTCGACATATCCGTCCATCTCATGGTCCATCTGGTTAAGGAGATCAGGTATCTTGGACCGATGTACCTCCACCACATGTATCCGTATGAGAGATTTATGAGTACTCTGAACAGGTTTTCAAAGAGTCGGGTTCACCCTGAGGGAAGCATGGCACAGTGCTATTCTACTGAGGAGGTGGTCGATTGGTGTCTCCGTTATTCGACCCCAAGTAATCCAATCAGCATCTCCAAGTCTCGCCATGACGGAAGGCTAGCGGGGACGTGGTTTCTTGGGGAGAAGCAAATTACTCAAGAAAGACGACTTTGACAAAGCCCACTCTCTTGTGATGCTACACGAAACAGTAGATAGATCCTTACATCGAAGAGCATTATCAGTTGTTGCGGGGAAGAAAACCGGATTGACCGAGTCTCGCTTAACGAGGGCGCATATTAGACGGTTCAACATCCGGATCGAGAGACCGACTTGCCGTTCAGGCGACTCTTGCGACAACAAAAAGCTCGACAAATGGGAAATGGGCCTTTCTTCACAAATACAACTTATCGGGCTATGACATAAATGGCTACACCTTTACACCACCGATCAAGACAAGAAAAGTGTGTACCGTAAGTCCGGTGTTCGTATTGTTGCAACCGATTCTCGAGAACGTGCGGAAACCATACTACGGCGTGATTGAAGAGATATGGGAACTCTCGTATCCGTGAGACATGAAGTACGCCATTTTTTGATGTAGATGGGTTCCCGATAATCAAAGGTGTCTCAAGAAAGACAAATACGGCTACACTTGCGTTGACCTTGGACAGGCGGGCACACACGCAAGAGCCATTTGTACTCGCAAATCAGGTTAGCCAAGTCTTCTATGTGCACGACACTAGAAGCAAGAACCTACAAGTGGCTCTCCCGGGAAAAAGCGGGTTATCGGACTTGAAAATCCAAAGTGGAAGAGGAAGGTATCTATGAGTTCAGTGAAATCCCTTCTTTTGATGCAAAAATCATCCCTAGGATTCCGGGCGAGCGAGCTGACTCCATACCTCGAGATGGACATAAAGAGAAGGAGGGCCCCGTGGCAAAAGGCGCCGAAAAAGCCGGCGCAAATGAGTATGCATAGCTATTCTTCGTTGTTAAAGCTCATGTGACATGTGCGGGTTTATGGTGTGGTTTGAGTGTTTGAACTGGTTGTTGTTCTTTTGTTATAAAAGTACCTCTAGCTTTTTATTTTCTCGGCTTTATGTGGTGACATATTGGCCTTGAGGTTGATTTGAGATGGCATACCATCTCTCAATCTTTAAAAGCGAACATGGTCTCGTCTTTGTAAAACCGAACATGGTCTATGCAGAAAAATTAAATAGCTAGCTATATATGCAGCATATGTATTTGTGGTCAACAATTTGTACGAACAAGCTAATAGCATCATATATTTTATCAAATTGAGCAAGGTCATCGAGTTTGCATCGATCATCACACATAGTTTTAATACTAACTTAGCTAGATAGTACATCATCAACAAAAGTAAGTCAAGACAAAGATAAGATCGATCACATTAATTAGTGTGGTGTCGGCATCGAACGAATGGCACCCTGCACCCTGTCCTGAGCACTGTACCTTCTCAGCCTTTTAATTCTTCACGTACTCAACAGCAGACTCAACAGCCCGGAAGACTTGGTCGAGCCTTTGCATCATGAGCCTCTCCTTCTCAGCCTTCCCTTTGTTGAGATCCTCAATAGCCCCGAGAACTTCCCCTGAGCTTCCGCGATGATGGGTTTCACAACCACCACCTCCGTGCACTACATATATATATGCAAGAAACAATTATATGAGGGGTCCAGATAAGATCGCGTCAACAAAAAAACAAATCACAATCCTCAAATCACGTTCAGAAACCGCAATGAGATGAAGAAAAAGTGAACTATGCGAACCGGTGGCTAGAGAACTACGGTACTACGTACCATTCACGTAACTATATATATGCCAAAACAGCTATTGGTTTCCACAATTTTGAGTTTTAAACAAGTACTCCCTCCATCTCAAAATAGATGTCACTATGGGATGCGTGCCGGTCAAACTTTCTCAACTTTGACTAGCTAGGTTTGTAGAAAATACGTGCAACATTTAAATCTCCAAATAAATTTGTTAAAAAACTAGACTTAAAGATCTTTCCAATGATATTTATTACTTAGCATAAATATTTTATTATTTATATATTTTAATATATAATTGCCGGCATTTTGAAAATGTTGATTTCTCGGGAAGCGAGAATGACATCTATTTTGAGACGGAGGGATATATATATATATATATATATATAAGAAGATGGCGGGATGGAAGACCGAGAAGTGCTCGTGAAAAGGAGATCCGAAATCATGAGGATACCGCAAGTAACATGTTTCGCAAGAATCGAAAAGGTCTATAATCTATATATATGACGTGAGGCCATGTTAATAGGCTAGATGATTAGAAGCCGGGAGTTGTTATGCTAAGTTTCGGGTGCTCGGGTAGAGGGCTTAGTCTACTTTTGGTGTTTGTTGTTGCCGTTTGAACTGCCGTTGTCCGATTGCCCGTGATATATGGGTTCAAGGGAGGTTACGTTGTGTTCGTTTTAAGCTTAGTAGAGTCTCTTAGGCATGTCCTGCATTTTTGTAGCTTCTCTTCTGTAAAACTTCTAATGAATGCTTGTGTTTCCGTAATCAAAAGTAATGGAAATGGGGTCATCCCCGAGTGGAAAAAAAAGTTTTAAACGAGGTATTATTACCGCGCCAACGACGAGCTCGCTTCCTTCTCCTTCGGCGTCGCCTCCGCCACCAGCTTCCTCACCGTTTGCCTCGACGCCGGGCCGAGGACTTCTCCTTCGCCCTCGCCTCCGCTAGCTTCCTGGTCGCCAGCCGCCTCAACGACGCCGCCGCCGGAGGCGGCACAAGGCCCGGTGAATGGTAGCGGCGCGCCCGCCGCCGCATCAGCCCGCATGTCGTGCCCCGGCGGGGGTGGCGCCTCCAACTCTAGTGTTGCCGGACGCAACTCCTCCAACGCCATCGCCGCACGCTGCGCCTCTCCATCATCGCCGCTGGGGGTTTGATGCCCGTGAGTGGCCACGGAGCTTCTAGTCTTCCACGAGACAAGGACGGCGGCACGGATGCCCGCCTTGTTGTACCCCGTGGAGGCGGCCGGACGCCCTTGTTGAACCTTGGCGGTGTCGTCACCTCCGTCGACATCACCAGGGATGAGGAACCGGGGACGAACCTCCCCGTTTTTGTCCCTCTCCCCCCGTGCCACTTCATCTTCGACAGCCGGCAGGGGAGGGGGAGAGGGCGAGGGAGGAATGGAGGCGGCCGCGCGCGTGGTGGGCGGGGAAGAGGCTAGAGCTAGCGGCGCGCACGCCGGCGGGATAGTGAAGGAGTTGAAGCAGAGTGGAGCACGCTTCAAAGAAAGCAGAGTGAAGAGTGAAGCTGCTAGAAACCAGCTTGGACAACCTCTAGGTCGCTTGGAGGCGGCCATGAGCTGGGACGAGATGGCAGGGGCCGTGGAACCCGGCAGGTTCATGGACCTGCACAACCTCCTCACCTTCACATTAAGGCCCTTTGATGATCCAACAACGCTTGAAGAATCGCTCACCCTTTCGCAGTTCCGATCGGAGTTCTTCTCAATTCTTGATGATGTAGTAATGGGGTCATCCTCGGTAGCTGAAACCGTAACATGCACTGCCTGAGATCTCTTTATTCACTTGCATTCGCCTTTACCTTCGTCGACCACCTTATGCTTGCAAACTTCCATCAAACTAGCCCGAACATTCGGGATTCCGTCTTGAGCCCCCTAGTTCAAACCTTTCCATTCCCTTTGTCATATTTACAAAGTTCGCCCTCGCACTCAAATTCAACTCTTTCCTTCCATCAATTTCAGTTAACTCAACTACTTCAACAGCTTTGCTATTGCCACAACACCTGGATTCGTAAACTGAATTCCGCTCCTTTGTTGCGACTTTCGCTAACTCACCTACTTCGATAAGCTTTGTTGTTGCTATAAAACCTGCGACTCGCCAGCAGTAATCATTGGTTTTAAGCTCAACATCACCAATGATCTCAAGCACTCAAATACTCACGAAAGCTCAACAGCTTTAGGTTCGTGTTGTGATAATCCGAATCTTGCTCTTCCAAAAAGCGTGACAGCGGCTCAACTCGATCTCAAAATCAACCACTCGCCGCTTCGAGCCTCTTCTACTACCCGACCGCCATCATCGAGCCAAACTCATCAACACAAGAATTGAACACTTCCTCGCCCTTCTGGCGCTCCTCGCCGTCAGCAAGACGTCACCGCGGCGAGCCGGTGACGATGAGACATTCCATCGCATATCCCGAGCAACTTCCATAGGGGATCGTCGTGGCCAAACCGGATGGGAGCGAGGCTTCCCGACGTAGCCGAGGTCCACCGCCTTGTACGGGCGCGTGGTGGAGATGACCCATTTGGGCTTGAGGATCCCGCGCCCGCTCCAGCTTCGCCCCGTGATCGAGTGCATCGACAGCGCACGCGTGCTGCACCTCGACTCGCCGCGCATCACCCCCGCCTCGCATCGGCCTGCCGCTGCGTTGACGCGACTCCTCCAAAGGGCGGTGGATCGTAGTTGTGGTTGTACTCACCGCGTGGAAGGCCGGATGATGAGGGGCTCCGGCTGGTGCGCTGGGCGCGCCCGCCGCGAGGATCTCCCGTGGCCCGCTCCCGACGACCGCGGGAACGACGGGATGACATGGAAGCGGGTGGAGGCGCGGCGTCATCGGGCTGGGCGAGGATCTCCGCAGCGACGTGTGTGAGCGCTCCGTGGCGATCAGTTTCTCTCCCTCGGCGTACGATCTTGGACCCCGAACGCCTTGGAAACCCCTACGAGGACGTCCTCCCTCGCCTCTAGCATGTCGCGGACGAGGTACACCAGCCCGGCGCGCCGGGTGCTTCCGGACGCTAGCTTGATCACCCGGCGGATGGAGTCCTCCCTATCGGGAACCGTGAGCGCACCGCGCGAAGGTGCAGTCGAGGAAGAGGTAGTCGATCGCGGCGGGCGAGGTGCGGTGGCGTCGGGCGCCGAGGCGCTCGGGAGTCGGCGGCGGTCGCGGTGTGCAGGACGGCGCCGAAGGGGCCCTCGAACAGGAACATCACGGCGCCTGGTCCCATGTTAAAAGGGAATGGATGAGAATGGTCGCTATCCGAATCGACGAGGGGACATGAGGAAAGAGGAGGGACGGGCGAGCTGACCTCGGGCGCGTGGTTGGCGTCGAAAGCACGGTGGACGGCCAAGTCGCCGTCGGGGTCCGGACGCCAGCTGGCGGTCGCTAACGCTCGGCTCGACGAACGCGCCGCTGGCCGAGCTGGGGGAAGATGCGGAGGGCGATGAGGATGGTGAAGCGGGAGGCGTAGACCGGGAGACGGCGCAGGTGGCGGCGATGCCGGCGAGGTGGTCCCGATGGGCGTGCGTGAGGAAGCGGTGGCGCTTCAGCGACGGCATGCCGGGGTCCACGTGTCCACCGCTGAACGGCAGCCCCATGGGGCATCTCGACGCGGCATCTCCGGGCTGTCTGCTCGCCTCGTCCCCGGCCAAGCCTTCTCCGCGAGCGATCCGATCCCGGGCCCGATTGATTGGATTGGCGCCGCTCGACCGAATTTCAATTTTGAGCGAAGGGCGGGAAGAGAGTAGAGAAAAGCGAGAGTAGTTTTGTTTCGTTTCACTTCCAGCGAGGGGACACTACACCGAATAAGTTATTGTAGTGAGCGTGGGTTGGAATTCAAAATGTATTCAAATCGAAAAATTTGCCAAATTTTGTATAGATAAATTCTCCCCTTAAGTTATTTATTTCAAGATTCTTGGAGAGCTAGAGCATTCCAAATTTGAACAAAATTTTGATAATAATAACATAACATAGAAACGGGTTGTTCTGCGAACGGCTGATTTAATAGTATCATGCGAGACAGAACAAGATGAAGCAAGAACAAGCAAACATTATCAAAGAAAGAAAAGACCTAAGCTAGGAAGACAAATATGGACGTCCCACGAGTCCGGACTTCGAATAGGGACGACAACACCGCCGAGACGCTTGCGGCCCTCGCGAGATTCTAATCTCCAACGCAGGTCTTAAGCGCTAGCCATGGCCATGACCGGGGCTCGAGACCTACACGGGAGATTATAGTCCCTACGCCACGAGCCCCTCTCTTAATGAGTACCTATTACAACTCATCTGCTCTTGTATATTCACTTGGACCGCACCACACCTTGGGCCAACAACACAAGATCTATTATCTTCAAATTGCTCCGGCGGGATAGATAGATGTGTATATGATCTTCTCTTTGATCCTTTTTAAAAATCTCCCACGTAGTTCTTTGTGGTTGTACCTAGGATCAACCCAAAAAGGTATTTAAGACAACACAATTTGTGTACAAGTTAGATACCAGGTGTCACATAAATTTGTAACGGACAAGATACGTGTTCACTTGGAACTCACATTGCCGAGCTCATCTATCATCTTGACTAGTTTCCGTGTCTCTCAGCGCAGTAGCAGCTCAACTAGCTAGATTTTGCTTCCTCGGACCCCAACCTTCTCAGTATGAAGTCGCCGGGCGCTTGACATTCGATGTGGAAGAGGACACGTGGAGGTCCCGGACACTCGTTATGAGCGTAGTAGAGAGGCAGCCATAGCCAAAGCCATAGCCAAACAACAACAACCACCCCGCACAAGCTCGAACAGACGCACATCACCCCGCATCCGGCCAGCCCTAGTTCAACGGGATGCGAGGCAACCAAACGACCTATTTATAATCTCCCGCATAGGTCTTTGTGATTGTACCTAGAATCAATCGAAAAAAGTATTTAAGGCAGATAGCATGAGGATATGCAAGACAAAACAAAAACCCTTTGGATCAGATTTTGGATTCTCAAAATCTTGATTAGCTAGATTTCTAGAATCTAGATTTTTAGACAAAAATCTGAATGTTGTGTTTGGATATCCGGATTCTAGAAAAAGATTTTTATGGTTGTAGGCATGTGGATGGGCAAAAATTAGGTAAAATCGCTCTTGGGCTGATTACGGATTTTTACAATCCCGGCTATCGATTCTAGAATCTAGGGCCTCGTAGGGTCTTTACCCAACAAGATGTGCTTCTCTTCCGACATTTTTCTTCGGCGGACGCCCCCAACACCGAGAGATCCGAGCGGCCGGGACTTCCGCGAGACGACGGCGTCGGCAATCTCGTCGAACGCCGCGATAAACGCCTCGTTCTCCGCCCGCGCTCCCACGCCGGCCGGGATCCCCGTCGAGGGAAGTCAAGACGATGACGCGACCTGCGCAGTAGCGCCACGGACCACCACCCGGGGCCACGGAGGCCCCGCGATGGACCCCGGATCCGCAACCACCAAAAACAAAAACTTACGTATTTGCTTGTTTCAAAAACCACCACGAAGAATCATATCTAGCTCCATGGGTGTGATAAAGAGGTGCACCTGCCAAGGATGGAGACGCCAGGCGCCGAGGGCGAGGGCGCGAGGCAGACCCCTGTGTCGGACCGCTCTCTACTCTTTGTTGGGTGAGAAGAGTTTGGAAGTCAGCAGAAGAGGCGAGAAGAGGGGTACTACTACTAGGGGTACTATGGGAGATGGGAGAAGGAAGTGACGAGAGACAGCGAGAGACAGACACCATGGCCCCACGGGCACCCGGGTTTCTGACGCAAGTTTGCAGGGCGACTGTAACTTGTGTACTACTACAGTAGTACTAGTATTTCGAATTTGAAACAGACTTAGGCTTTTGGCGGCACTCCCAGATTAAAAATAGAAATCGGGTTTTGTGAAGGGATAGCGAGGAGCCGAGGACATTGGCGCCGTGCTCGCCCGAATTTCAATTTTGAGCGGAGGGCGGGAGGAGAGTGGAGAAAGCGAGAGTAGTTTGTTTCATTTCACTTCCAGCAGGGGGCACTTGTTCCTGTACCGAATGAGTTTTGTAGTGAGTGTGGGGCTAGTGGCAAAAATAGTTGGAAAAGCACCAGTTAGAACTCTTGTAGCACTTTCATTTGTATTTGGTAAACATTGTCCAATCATGGACTAAATAGGCTCAAAAGATTTGTCTCGTCATTTACAACAAAAGCGTGTAATTAGTTATTTTTAACCAACATTTACTGCTCAGAACATATGTTTTTTGGTGTATTTAATGTGATGTGATGGAGAGAGTCTAAAAATTTGGAAGTTGGCTTAGAAATAGTATTTGCCAACTAAACGAGGCTTTAGGGTTGGACTTCAAAATGTATTCAAATCGGAAATTTGCCAAATTTTTGTATAGTTACATACTCCCTCTATCTTAAGTTATTTGTTTCAAGATTCTTGGAGAGCTAGAGCATTCCAAATTTGAACAAATTTCTTTTGATAATAATATTGCGAGAGACGGTGTGTTCCGCTAACATCATTTTTAGCTGATTTAGTAGTATATATCCTATGAGACGGAATAAGATGAAACAAGATGAAGCAAGAACAAGCAAACATTCTTTCGAAGAAAGAAAAACGGACCTAAGCTACGAAGACAAATATGGGCGTCCCTGGGTCCAGACTCGAATAGGGATAACGACCGTTGAGGCGCTGTGGCTCTCGGCGGGATTATAATCTCCGGCGCGAGTCTTAAACGCCCGACCATGTGCATGACCCTTGAGACTTACACGGAGATTATAGTCCTACGATCGCGAGCCCTCTCCGCCGATGCTAACAGGGGACAGTGAGTACCAACTGACAACCGATATACTACTATTGATCGGACTGGACCGCCGGCCGGAAGGAGGCACACCAATCCCTCGGCACACCAGCTCTACCGCGCTGTAGGGTTTGATCGCTTTTTGAGCACCCGGTAACGCTCGTGGAGAGTCTTAGCATCGAGCTTTTACACCCTAAAAATAGAATAGCCAACAAAAATATTGCTTCCTAGCGCTTTCACGTATACATTTAACAAGTAAAATGACATAGCATCTACAAGAGTTTGCTAAACTAGTTTGCCATCCTGGATTTTTGCAAAAAGCGATAACTTGGCTTATCTTATTTTCAGCTTATTCTCTCCACGAATCACTATTCAATCGGCCAAAAATCAGCGAACGATTCGATATCTTTAGTAGTAATCTCTTGTTGTAGGCTTTGAGCGGCGCCAGAGCACTCGATAAAAAATAGAAATCATCTCCTTTTTCTTTTGTGAAGGGTCGACGAGTAGCGATGCGGGGGCACAGAGGGCACTGCGGAGAGTACTGTATGCCGTACCGAATCCTTTGAGTACATAGGGCCCATGCTGCCATCGTTGTTCCGTCCATCGTTGGTGCGAGGGCAGCGCAGTGTCATACTGCACCACGATCCTCTGAACTCCTCCATCCACCGAGCGCGGGTTTGTAGAAGGCGTTGACTACAATGACCGGCTCAGTGGGGTCACATATTGAGTCATTTTGACGGGCCTGTTCGATGCATTATGGGAGAAGGAAGAGACGAAGACGCATAGAGAGAAGAGAGCGAGAGAGTTTGGCCAAGCTCCTGCGTCTCCATTTGATCTAGGAGCTGCCAAATTTGTCGCACAAGGCCATGTTAGCCCGGTAACCAGCGACATATTTTCCGTCAACTTACTACCATAAAGGGGGTAAAACTATACCTTTATACTCTGCGACATTACTGTAGAATTCACTTGTAGTGTCTAGTATTTTATTTTGCAGTTGTAATAAAAGCAAGTGGAAAATCGACCAAAATGCATGCATACGGGAAAGCGCATTGTGCAAAACAAGCCGAGGGGCAAAATCACCCAAAACATCAAAATTAGGGCGAGCCAAGCCCGACCCACAACTTCAAGTCGGAGGGCGACACCCCAAGACCCGAGGGCGAGGCCGAGCCGGGGGTCTTGTAGCCTTTTCCCCGATGCGGACGCACCTCACGAGGCTGATTTCATTGACCTCGGGGAGAAGCGGTGCGTGCACGCAAATGGGGATTTCCGCCATGGGATGGTCGGTTTGCTTTCACCAGTTAGGGAAGGTTTACCAAAAGTCGGTTTTGGTGTAAATTAGCATTTAGGCCTCCTCCAAGTGTATAAGTAGGCCCCTCTCTCCCTCTTTCAACAACACCCACTTGGAGTCCGACAAACCCGGCAATCTTCCTCTCTCTACCACCTCTACCTCTCTCTCTTCTTCTACTTCTTCTTTCTTCTTCTTCTTAGTTCTTGGTTGCTTGCCAGAGTAGAAAGAGCTACAAAGAGGGAGCTTTCTCTCCTAGAAGAAAAGTGCCTTGGTAATATATCTTCTCTATGGGCATTCTTATATTTACAAGTCTTACATCTATGTTCTTGGCCTAACTTATGAACTAGAGTATGGTCTTCTTCATGTTCTTGTGTTGGTATATGAACTAGCATATAGTTTACATATCATAATCTTGACATGTTCATCTCAGTTCGAAAATTCATCGATCATCATATGCCTAACTTGATTAGAGGTGGGATATCGGTTCGTTGTTCCTTAGGGTTTTGCTCTTGTTCTAGTCCGTCCATTCAGCCAGTGGGATCTGGGGACAAGAGTAGTGCTTTCGATATCGGGCATGGTGCGGGGTATTCTGACTTACACGGATATGAGGCATGTCACGGTTGAAGAGGTAAGCGGCTTAGGTACGTGGGGTAAAGTTAAGTATGTCGGATTTAAAGGTGACAAGCCTTGGTGGGGTCGATATCCTGAACCTAACCGTACCCCGAATCGTTTTAGCATATGTAACTATTCATTTGTATGGGACTAGATACATTAGAATTTCCATTAGGTTATTTTATTTATTCTTTGTCTATTTTCTTTATCAGCACTATTTGGTGGATTCTTAGTGTGTGTCACACTATCCATAAACCGTTATTGCTTACCCTTTATTATGAACAATTTGGTCCTAAGCAAACACATGTTTCCTCTATTAGGATCCATGCTAGATGGGGTCTCCACAGTACATCTAGACCTAACCATGATTAAATAGGTTGCATATGATCCTAACTATTCATTTGTATGGCCATGACTAGATATATTAGGATTACCTCCATTTAGGTTATTCATTTATTCTTTATCTATTTTTCTTTATCCTTACAACGGTGGATTCTTGAAGTGTGTGTCACACACACTATCCATGAACCGTTATTGCTTACCCTGGTATGAACAATTTGATTACAAAACAAACACATGTTCCTCTATTAGATGTCATGCTAGCTTATTAAAATCACATGCCTTCCCTTTGGGAAAAGAAAATATAAAAATAGCGATACCACGAATACTTAGGGTGAAATGCTACAATGATAGATCAAGTAGCTTTGAGATGAAATATCTAAGATAGCGATCTATCCGTTGATAATCCCGTTCGGATCCCACCGACATGGTAGTTTCATTAGGGAATGTCGTGGCCGCATTTCGGCGCTTTAGTAAGGGGATAGGTTTTAGAAGCACGGTTTCCTTTGATTGCGTTAAGAAATGCCAGCAAGCATTTAAAGGCGCCCGTTCGCGTGAAGAGCATTATGAAAATAATAATAATAATAAATAGGCTATGAATATGAGCCCCGTGTGTGTGGCTACCATTTGCTCATGCGGGGCTAATCTTTTATGTTTTTCTCATTTGTGGATAGCAAGCGAGGATAGTGCATGTCAGGGTTTCCTCTTTGCGGAAAACTTCATCACCGTCGGAAGGCACTCCTAAGGAAGAGCGAGGTCTAGGTGCGTTTCTTCGCCGGCGGAACCGCCCGGTCGAAAGCAGAGCATCCGCACCAACGCAACTCAAGCCGCCCAGCTGAGAAATTATTTAGCGCATTTCTACTCCTCGCTGCATCACCAAGCATTGCCCACTAGGCGGTGGTAGATATGGCGAACAAAAACTTTGAAAATTTTAGCGCCAGCGGAAGGCTGATCACCATGGGTATGGGCGGTCCATTACGTGAACTGCCTAGCGAGGGCATGGCAGCTCATCTCCAACACTTCACGCCAGGCTATGTCGCGACACAATCGTCATCAAAAGGGCGTGGCGCGGGGCGTCATGGGGCTCCGCTTTGTTTCCCTTCTCCCTTGTAGGAAGCGAAGCGATGGTTCCCACAAGAACAGGGGTGCAATACGTCATTAGGCCAAGTGCTGCTCCGCGGCGTTCACGGCTAGGATTCTTCCCCATGGGCAAAACCAATGCCACGAGAGGGAGGGTCGCCAATTTCCGGCCCGAGCGGCAATGGAGCCCATTCGGGCGTGGGAGAGGCTGCGAGGCCATTCTATCATGCCGCACCCGCGAGATGGGCTGGTGCTCCCGGAGAACGCGCTACAATGGTCTCCGCAGCCATGGCAAAGGAGCACCCAGCGCGCTGGCTGGCGGTAGGCGCATTTCTATCGCTCACCATACGACCGAGGGAGCAACAGCCACGTGCGACAAAATAGTAACCATCAGGCTGAAGCGAGCCAGCAAAAACACAAAACACAGCACATATACATGAAAGCGAGATATACTTACGCAAAATAAGATCTCCCTGCTTGGCGGAAGGCGCAGCTTACCGAACTCTACTACAGCGGCTGAGTTTACGCCAGGCAGCGCTCACGCGGCACATGTAGAGAGCGTGTGGTGAGATTAGCCACTGCGGGGATAACTGCCACGAACCCGTGAAAAAGCTGCCTTCATGCAGCAGCGGCAGGTATATGCGCCAACACCGGCGGGAATAGACCCACCGTACAAAGGCAACGAGGGATACAACTCCAGCTACAACTTTGATGCGGCCCGTCATTGAAGGACACAGTGCTTTAGGCCAGAAGCCAAAGATGCGAAAATCTCACCAAAGATGAGCCATCAGACAAGATCCTTGAAGGGGAGTAAATATGGCTTCGAAGGGCTGACATGGTATGAAAGAACCGGCTAAGCTTCAACAAAATGATAGAACCGCGAGTGGCCGGTGCTTTGCCTAAGTGCGATTAACGACTGCGGGAAGGATCGAGGCAACTGAGTCCCACCGCGAGTCAGTTAACATATTATCTCCCGAGGCTTCGGTCAGCGGTGAGCTAAAGAAGATCCTGTGAGCTGCGCCATTCATTGCCAAGAAGAGGCGACCACGGGCATGACTTATAGTACTGGTATTGGCTACCGTCAAAAGCGCGATACACACAGCTGACCTAGGGGCGATATCAATGTGATATCCAAAGGCCACACTTCAGCAGAATCCATGGAGAACACCTCTGCCAACCGTCCTCAAATGGCGAGATCAATCAACAAAACGGCCGGAGGAATACCGAAGCGTGCTGAATCAAAATCTGAGCGGAGTACATCCCACGCGAAGTAGATTTTGTGTTGATCTGGATATGGGCCCATGGGAGGGATCACGTTTGTCCTCACACGGGGAGACCACCATTTCTCTACTCACGACCCAAAAAGGCGATATGCATGGGGAAAGGCGCCCATAGTCTTCCGCACGTCGAGAGTAAAGCGGTAAAGTGCCCATTCGCCGAGGGTTACAAACAACAACACACCGGATATGCATAAAAGATCATCAAAGCGGGGTGTGGAGTGTTGAAAGGATCTAACTCCGAGACCCCGGGGCGGTGCTTCCACGCCCGGTAAGCGAGGGGAGAGTGAGGCAGTGACTATAAATAACACGCCTAAAAAAAATGAAATTTATATTCAAAAAGAAAAAAAAAGGGGTATATTCAAAAAATGGGAGCATATTTAAAAAAAATGTGTTTTATAAAATACTTTGTATCAAAATAAACAAAAAAATTTACTACATAAAAGTCTATAAGAAAATATTTTGAAAACTAAAAGTCTTTATAAAATAAAATTATTTCATGAAAAGTAAAGAAAAATACTAAACTTTCCTAACATAAAAAGTATATACAAAAACATTTTTAAAATAAATTTTTCTCTTCAAAAATAAATTTATATTTGAAAATTTTTAGAAGATTAAAGAGGGGAGAAAGAAAATGAATTTCCGAACGGGCTGAGCAAACAGCGGCCATGAGCTTTTTTGGCGACCGTTATTGCACTCTACGCCAAAAGGGCGGCCGGCTAGCACTTTCGAGGCGGGGAATAGCGCCCGCACCCGTCTTTGGCGCCGCTGGGGTCCCGCCTTAGCCAGCGGCTCCCTAGCCGTTGTGAAGGCGACCACCACGGCCGTTAGCTGCGGCTATGCGTAGCTGCGGCACGGTGCGAAACATACCCTTCATTTTCACTCTCTCTCACTCACACTCTCTCCCGCTTGCTTTACACTCCTATTTTCTCCACCAGCTTATTGTACCAAGCAAGATGCGGCGGGTGTGAAAGTTCATACTTTCAACTAACCCCTTATACACACGCGAGGTCTCGCTCAATGCGTTTTTTCGCGATTTATACATAAAGAAGAAGCTGGGAAAGTCTTGTGAGTTGAGGCGATTAAGTCCAAGACATAGCTCCGTCAAACAAGCACAAGCTCCCACCCTCAACCCCGGCGATCACCGAGGCTCTCCCATGCAAGAGAAGAGCCTTGGCGCCCGTCGAGGGAGGAAAAGAAGCTCCGGCTCCCCACGACAATGAAAGCCGAAAACCCGGCCTTGCCATTACCTCGACATCCGTGGGGGTCGGGGAGATGCAAAAATATCTCCTACTCAAGGACCGTGTGTTCCGGCCTGCGCTTCCGAAATCGACCCCGGAACTCTCACGAACAAGCGGGTATGGACGATGGGTACTATCCTTTGGAGGCGATGGTGGCGAGGATATTCCCCTCTTGAGGGAGGTTCTGCGCCTCACGACAATACGGTTACTTATTACCGCGCTAGTAGAGGACCCGGCTAGGAGAATTTCTTTTCGCCTCTTTATTACAGTTTATCATGTCACGTGGAAGCCGGACCCTAGCTCAAATCCTTTGGGGTTTCAGCTATAGATGTGCACTAGAAAGCTTAGATGCTTTCTTCCGGCTTTGTCGAGGAAACTCTTTTGGGAGGGAGATATCCAGGTGCTCCTTGAGGCGGTACCTTCCAGAGCCTCACCACTCCCGCAGAGATCCGGCCACCCATCACTTAGATATATTCATGTTGGCGGATCACCGTTATTTGTTTCTAGACCTGCGAGGGTTAGATGGGTAGAATGAGGTTGAATTAAAATTACTCTATGCTATTGTCCACAAGGGAGAGAAAGTAGCTCATTAGTAGAGATAATGCGAGAACTTTTGCATATTATCACAAAAGTTGTTGTTCACAGTCGCTTACTTTGCGTCTCTTATCCCCTGCGCCTACGCTTAGCGATTGGAGCTTTTGGATAATGTGAGATAGAGTACATTTCCACACCGAGGATTTTTTGAATTTTATTGCTTGTGACTTGTGCGAGGGAAACGCAGATTGGAATTTACCATCGCGATCTTGGTCATCTTTTCCCGGCTATACAGCTATAGTTGGGTTTACCTAACCCGGACTTACGGTTGTATAAAAGCGGGGCACTAACATTGAGAGCTCGAGGCTGGCGTGGCTTTTGGCGGGGAAAGACACCCCATGAGTTCTTCCGCGGCGATTAGCCGGGGGCCGGAGGTGAGGATCCTCCTCCCATGGGCACACTTCGCCCACGGCCCGGCCCACGGCCACCACGGTGTTTGAGCGGCGCGGCCTCATCCTATAGAGGACCCCAAAAGGGTAACACGAGTATGATCCTTGAAGGTAGGAGCGCGCCTCAGTGCCGGCACCATGGTGGCACGAGAAGGGTATCTGGCGGCATGGAGGCCGCCAGGGTGACTTTGGCAGCGGCTCGACGATATACCCCACCCGATTCCGGCCACGAGGCAGCCACCACAAAGGGGTGGAAATTGCTCCGGTGTCAGTACTTGGCACCTCGGCGTCCGCACTAGGAACGGTAGTTTTACGCTCCAGCACCCGTAATGCACAAAAACACGAACGATTTAGCAGCGAGCTGGGAGCGGCCGAGTGGCCGAGAGATGGACCCAAAGCGGAGTCCAACATGGCTACTGCCGTACGCGGCGAGGAAGCATTACGGAGGTACCAAGGCCG